>PVJO010015916.1:0-43542 GCA_004026905.1 Hystrix cristata | reverse complement strand
AAAAAAAAAAAAAAAAAAAGAAAGAAAAGAAAAATGGATCTGACAACTGCTAGGTGATGCAAAAAAAAAAAAAAGAGTAAAAATAATAGGAATAAGTGAAAAATCAGAAGACAACACAAATAGCATAAAAAATCTGTTCACAGAGATAATGGCAGAAAACTTCCCAAGTATAGGGGAAGAAATAAACATACAGAAAAGGGACATATAGAACCCTAAATAATCATGACCAAAAGAGAACCTCTCCATACTACATTATACTCAAAGTACCAGAAGCCCATCACAGGGCTAAAAATCTTACAAGCTATTAGATAAGGACAATGAATTCCACATAAAAATAAAAGCATTAGAATTACAGCACACTTCTCTACACAAACCTTAAAGGCCAGGAAGGCTTGGAGTGAAGTGTTTCAAGTCCAAAAAAATAGCAACTTCTAAGCCTAATTTATGTATCCTGCAAAACTTTCCTTTAAAATTGATGGAGAAATACGGGATTTCCATGATAAGGAGCACCTCAAGAAATTAATGACCACCAAATAGCATTACAAAAAATACTCCAGAATATCCTAGAAAGAGACAATTAAGCCAACAATGACAATAAGTCAAAAAGAACGAACACGCTTAGTGGGATGGGCAGCTAAGCAAAAGGGGAAAAACTAAGGAAATCATCAGCAGGACGACAATGCCAGGATGGAAAAAAGTTACCTCTCAGGACTCCCTCTCAGTGTGAATGGTCTCAATCCCCAATCAAGAAGCACAGATCACAGATTGGATCAAGAAACAAAACCCAACAATAGGCAGTATTCAAGAAACACATTTAATTCAAAAGAAACTCACAGATTACAAATCTAAGGATGGAAAACAATATTCCATGCAACAGAAACCCAGAAAAAATCAGGAGTTGCTATCCTAATTTCAGACAAAGTGGATTTTAATCCAAGACTGACCAGAAGAGACAAAGAAAGTCAATACATATTGGGTAGGGAACAATTCAACAGGAAGAGTTAATCATTATAAACACATACACAGCAAATACCAGCACATTCAACTTTATAATACAAACACTAATGGACATGAAAAATCAGATAAACACCAATATGGTCATAATGGGGGACTCCGTACCCCACTGTCACAAGTCCATTGATCAACTAAACAAAAAGAATCAACAAAGAAATATCAGAATTGTATATATATATATATATGTGTGTGTGTGTGTGTATATACACAAATCAGTAAAAGTCATACACCACATAAACAGAAGAAAGGACAAAAAATCATGTGATCATCTCAATAGACACAAAAAAAGCATTTGACAAAATCCAACACCCATTCATGATAAAGAAAAGAATAGAAGGCCTTTATCTCAGTCTGATAAAAGCCATCTATGACAAGCCAATGGCCAACATCATACTAGACAAAGAGAAACTTAAAGCTTTCCCTCCAAACTCAGGAACGAGACAAGGATGTCTGCTATCACCACTTCTGTTCAATATAGTTCTCAAAACACTATCTAGAGCAATAAGACAAGAGAAAGAAATCAAAGAGGCATGGACAGGAAAGGAGGAAGTTAAACAATCATTATTTGCAGATGATATGATCCTCTACATAGAAGTCCTCAAAAACTCAACCAAAAGATCCCTAGAACAAATAACCAAATTCAGTAGTGTAGCAGGATACAAAGTCAACACTCAAAAATCAATAGCATTGATTAGCGTACAGTAATGCAGAGGGAAATTAGGAAAACAATACCTTTCACGATAGCATCAAAAAAAATGAAATACTTAGGAATTAATCTAACCAGGGAAGTAAAACACCTCTACAACAAAAACTATAGTACTCTGAGAAAGGAGATTGAAGAGAATATCAGAAAATGGAAAGCTATCCCTTGTTCTTGGATAAGCAGAACCAATACAGTCAAAAATGGTCAAATTTCCAGAACTATTATATAAATTTAATGAAATTCCAATCTGAATACTGATATTCCTTAAAGAATTCCTTAAATAATTAGAGAAAGTAGTCCTAAAATTCATATACACCCAGAAGAAATCTAGAATGCAAAAGGAATTCTGGGCAATGAGGGGAAGGGAGGGGGCATCATGAGCCCAGACTTCAAATTATACTACAAAGCTACAGTAATTAAAATGGCATGGTATTTGGCAAAAAAGAAAAAAGAAAAACAGACTAGTGGAGCAGTGGAGCAGAATAGAAAATACAGAAACAATTCCAGGCACGCTAAGCCACATTATCTTTGGCAAAGAGGCCAAATCCTTTCACTGGCAGAAGGATAGCCTCTTTAACAAATGGTTCTGGGAAAACTGGCTCTCCGCATGCTGAAGATTGAACCTAGACCCATTTCTCTCACCATGCACTAGACTAAAATCAAAATAAATCAAAAGTCTAAACAGAAACACTTAACTTGCTGGAGACAAAACAGGTAAAACCTTTGAAGACACAAGTGTAGGCAAAGACTTCCTGACCAAAACCCTGATTGCACAAGAAATAATACCAAAATCAACAAACAGGATCTCTTCAAATTTAAAAGCTTCACACAGCAAAGGAAACCACTAACAGAGTGAAGAGACAATTTACAAAATGGGAAAAAAAATTTTGCCAGCTATTCCTCAGACTAAGGACCAATGTCTGGAAAATATAAAAAACTGAGAAAGATTGGACCTTTCCCAATTTAAAGACCTAATCAAAAAATGGGCATCTGAAATGAATAAACACTTCTCAAATGAAGAAATACAAACAGTCGATACGTACATTTTAAAAGTGTTTGACATCACTGGCCATTAGAGAAATGCAAATTAAAACAACACTGAGATTTCATCTCACTTTAGAAAATATGGCTATCATCAAGAAATCAAGCAACAACAAATGAGGCTGTGGGGGGAGAGGAACCCATCTTCATCATTGGCGCGACTGTAAACTGATTCTACCACTCAGGGAATCAGTTTGGAGATTCCTCAAAAAACTGACACTAGAAATCCCATTTGCCTCAGCTATTCCCCTTGTAGGTATTGTCCCAAAAGTATTAAAGACACCATATTACAGTGATACTGCATACCCATGTTGGTAGCAGCACAGCTCATAATAGCTGAATCTTGGAAGCAGTCTATATGCCTATTAACAGATAAATGGATAAAGAAAATGTAGTATTTATACACAATGGAGTACTACTCTGCCGTAAAGAAAAATAAATTTGAGTCATTTTAGGAAAATGGACGTACCTTGAGACCATAATGTTAAGTCAAGTAAATCAGACACACAAGCTTAAATATCACATGATTTCTCTTATATGTGAAACCCAAATAATAAATAATCAGCAAAATTAAAGATAGATAATAGAAAGTAGGGAGATAGATCCTTCTCAAATGGAAAGGGGATCAAGACATGGATGGAGGAGGAAGGGAGAGGGAAGAGGATGAGAAAACGAATTAAGACGTGTTATGTATGGGTACCAACTCCACACGAGAAATGTGAACATTACTACAAACATGTACTAATAACAAATAAAACAGTTAAATAAAATCTAATGAAAATACATAGTTCTACAACAAAACGACGTTATGATTTTCTTCTCTTTTTTTGCAACAAACCCAGGTGATGGCTAGCACGCACGCCAACCAGATGCTCTATGACTGAGCCAGACTCACGAGACTGCTTTAAAGAGGGCCTTAGTGGCTGGGGATTTAGCTCAGTGGTTAGACTGCTTGCGTAGAAAGTGCAAGGCCATGAGTTCGATCCCTGGCACCAAAAAAAAAAAAAAAAATCTGGTATTGGTTTCATAGAGGATGTAAAGCTGAACAGTCTGCTCTAACAGGAACCAACTATGGTTATAGGTAAAGAGGCCCTTATGCTTGGACTCTGAAAACTAGAAGGAATCTCCAGGAGGAACCACCAGGATGGATGTTTGGAGTGCAGGAACCAGGTGAAGACGGGACCAAGTGAAGATGGAGGAAGCCAGTCACTGACTATTCTGGGCAATCAGCTCTGCACTGGCTGAGGGAAATACAGTTCAAGGGTGAAATAATTAGTGTCAGGGTGAACTAGTGTTGCACTTCTGCCTCATTAATTGACACTGCTGTTGTTACCCTCTAGGGCAGTCTCCTGTCTGTACAATGAGTATTGGTCAAGATGGCCTTTAAGGACTGTCCTGCTCTGGTATTCTAGAATTTTCTTTGGGTCTTTTCATCCTGGTTACTCCCTTATTATACTCTCTCCAGCTTTTGCAATTTTGTAAGATCTCTATGAAAGTTGTGCCAAGACCTCTAATTTGCCACTGGAAAAGCAACTCTGCCTTTCATTTATTCACTCATTCATTCACTTATTTTTAAATCTATCCATTGAAAATTGCTTATGCATTCATCTACTTAATCATCCATCCATTCCTTTTTTCCTTCTGTAAATATTCCTGAACTGCCACTGGTTGGAGATAGTTGTGAGGGTGGGTCCCTAGCCCACAGCCACTTTCTCCAACTTTTCCACACCAATTAAGATCTCTAAACAGAGTCTGTGTAATTGGATCTTTGGGATATCATCCCTGAAGCACCCCAAAGTTTCCAAGTCAGGCATATTTCCTCTCCTCCCTCAATTGCCTTGGGATTGTACAGTCCCTTGGTGCTCAGGGAACTTTGAAAGATATCACCTGTTTGGCCGGCCTGCTCTCCTGGAGGCTGTCAGCCAGGATGGAGCTGGGAGCTGCCCAGGCCAAGAGTTCCACGCTGCCCCCAATAAACTATTAGAAACTATTTTTGGTCTTGACCCACCAGAATGTCCTAGTTCTACCAAATTGGACACACTTAGCAGAACTCCACTGAATTCTAAGCACTTGATTCTGCCAAATTTTAGAAGCTCCACTTCATTCTATCAAGTTGCAAACACTTCACGGAATCCAACAAAAGTCTAGGCATATTTTCAGTTTGGAAAGCTGTGTTGGAATAAAGCCCTAGATCCTGCCCACCAGGATGTCGTGCATAGAGGCGGCTAGAGCATCTTTGACCTGTGTGCCCCCAGCTCCATCCAAAGAAGGTCACTGGTCTCAAATGTTCTGAAACATCTTCTAGGAAGCCAAAGACACATATCCAGGAGAACCTGAAGGTAAGTGAGAAATGGGGATGTGGAGGCAGAGGAAGGAGTCAAGAGCTCTGAAGAATTACTAGGGCTTTGGCTTCCCCTCTAACTCACTGTGCTTCACTGAGTAAGCCTCTTCCTCCTCCAGGCCCAGACTCCTCATGTGTAACAAGGGAGTGGTTCGGCTGATCTATAAGACCCAGTCCAGCTCTGACAGCATGTCATCTAGGCTGAGAGTAGCCTATATTTGGCAATGAGCTCTCCATTCAGTTTACCTTAGGCCCAGGAAGTCACAATTAGACAAGAGGAAGTTGACTTTATCCAGGGTGAGACCTCAACTTGGCTTTCAGAACCTGAGAGAGGTGGAGAAAGGAGATGACATCCCTGTGGGCTGGCAGGGATGGGCAACAGGCAGGAAGTAAGAGGTGTGCATCACCCCAGGCTCAAACACGGGACCACAGAATGCAAAGGAGAGAAACTCAGGCTGGCCTGGAGAGGACAAAGGAAGGCTTCCTGGGAGAGGTGCCATTTGAGCTGGTTTATGCAAAGAGTTTGCCCCAGAGAGAGGGAAAGGTAGAAAGAACATTATAGGCTCTGCAGACAAAGCTCCCTGGCCCTGCTTCCCTCTTCCTCTCTCCCCAAGGGCATGCTCTGTTCGGGGCGGGTAGCCGGGAGGTACTTAAGCACATACACTCATGTAAATGGCCATACATGAACCTTTATATGGCATATTCACACCCAAATGCATATTACATGCCTATATGTCACACAGGTGTTTGTACATTCACATGTAGGTGGATACCAATGTGGGTGTTTGTAATATCCCAATGGGTAGACAAAGGCTACAGATGTGGACATTTCCTAATGACTGCAGGTAATAAATTGTAGTACGTGGAACCAAGAGGCTATGGTCCAACCTAGTCACTGGTGCTGCAGGGAAAACACCAAGCCATCTCTGTGTCACTCCTGCCCCCAGCTTGGCACAGTGCCTGTTTTTGTTGGCATTCTGTTAGATGGGGGCTCCCCCTCAGAGTTTCCCCAAGGAGGGAGATCACAGCTCACACTCCCCCAACCCCATAGAGAATCTAGACAGCCAAGTCAAGGTCTTCTACCTGAGCCCCAAGACTAGATCCTGCTGCAGAAGTGGCTGTTGATTTGCTGAGATAAGGCTCAGTGCATAAGGCTAAGCAGTGGGCTGTGTATTTGTACTGTGAGAGAGGAAAGACTATCTACACAGACCACCCAGCCTGGACACGTAGGGGTAATAGAGACCCAGTGTGACTCTTGAAGTGACCTGTCAACAAAAAAAAAGGAAGAGGAGTAGCTGAGCACGTTGGCACAAGCCTGTAATCCCAGCAGTCTAGGAGGCTGAAGCAGGCAGATTGCAAGGTCAAGCCAAGCCTGGCAACTTAGCTAGACTCTGTCTGAAAATAAAAAAGGGGCTAGAAATATACCTCAATGCAAAGATCCTAGGGTCAATTCCTGGGGTGGGGAGGGGAGAGAAAGAGAGAGAGAGAGAGAAGCACATATTATTAATGAGCTTCCTGTTATCAGGGATGTGCAAACAGAAGCGGAATGAGGCCAGTATAGAAGAGTGGAGAAGGTTGCTGCCTGGAAAAGGGGTTTGGATTGTGTGGACTGGGAGCACACTTGTCCTCACTTGCTCCCCTAAGGTCTACCACAATGCCTGGCATGTATTAGGTCTTTAATTCCTTCTTGATCTTAGAATAAATAAAAGAGGGAAGAATAAAAGTAGGAAACAGGCTCATGCAAATTAGGCACTGAGAGAAACAGGCTAGGGCCACGTGTGCAACACAATCAATGGCACCATGCCAAGTATCCAGAAACACTGAGGAGAGGTTGAATTCTGCTCCTCAGCTGCTAAGAGGGCTGTGGGAAGGACCTAGGAGAAGGACATCCACCTAGAGCGACAGGAGCAGCCAGAGCAAGGCTTGATAGACGCAAACAGCCATCCTGAGAATGGTGTAGATGTCACAGTTCAAGGCTCACTTCCCACAGACTCACTGTATGACCTCAGATTCCCAACCCACAAACCATGGGAGATCCAATAAGTTGATCTTTCAGGGCATTTTTCATGCTAATGTCCTTGGAGTTCATGAAGACAGAGCAGCCCTGCCTCTGCCCCAGATAAACCAGGACCTAAGGCTGGGTCAAAAGATCCATCAACTTTAGCTGGAAAGTCCACAGCAAAGGCAGGATCTGCAGGTCCAACCCACACAAGTAGCTGATGGATCAGGCCCTGTGGGTACCAGGGGATGCACCCACAGACAGCCTGAAGCCCACGTCCTCTGTGATGCAGGCTCTGTACACTTTCCGCATGGAGACCAGAGTGGGCCTGAAAAGACACAAGACTTCCGCAGCTGAGGGACAATGGAGAAGGACTTTCCAGACAGTGGGAACAGCTTCAGCAATGACTCTGAGGCTGCCCCCAAGCCAGGAGGATCCTGAGACCATCTAGCCCAGGGGTTCTCAAAGCATAATAACTGGGCCAGCACTTAGCATCACTCGGATTAACTGAGTCACAAGTTTTGGGAGCAGAGGCAACAATGTATGTTTTAACACTTTTCAGATGATCCTGGTACCTGTGCTGAGGATTTCTGATCCAAACCATTTGTTCCCAAACTATGTCCATGCATCACTTATCTGCAGTAGGTTAAGCAGTATTCTGTGAAAGGGAGAACCAGGGTCAAATAAATACGGGGAGCACATGTTCTGTACTGCTTCTAAAAAAATCACAAATCATATTAGCACACTAAAAGTTCTGGGAAGTCCTGCAGAAAGAGGGCTGTTAATTATTAATCTAGCATTGCCTCAAAGCCATTTTTCAGATTGCCTGTTCACATTTCCATTAACATTCTCTTAGGAAAATGCCGATCTGAATCAATCCTCATTTTTCACATGGAGAAACTGAGGCCTAGAAAGGCTGATGGAAATGCCCCGAAGTCACAGAGTGAGTGTGTGTCTGAGCTGGCAGAGACCCTAGCCATCCCTCAGGTCTCAGAAGCGGCTCTGCATCCTCTCTCCTGCAGGGCTTGCAGCATGGAGCCTGTCAACAGGACGGTGGTCTCTGAGTTCTTCCTGAAGGGATTCTCAGGCTACCCAGCTTTGGAACCGCTGTTATTCTCTCTGTGCTCAACCATGTACCTGGTCACCCTCCTGGGGAACACGGCCATTGTGGCAGTGAGCATGCTGGATGCCCGCCTGCACACACCCATGTACTTCTTCTTGGGCAACCTCTCCATCTTGGACATCTGCTACACATCCACTTTTGTGCCCCTGATGCTGGTCCACCTCCTGTCATCCCAGAAGACCATCTCCTTCATTGGTTGTGCCACCCAGATGTGTCTGAGCCTGTCCACGGGCTCCACAGAGTGCCTGCTGCTCGCCATCATGGCCTATGACTGCTACCTAGCTATTTGTCGGCCTCTCAGATATCCCGTGCTCATGAGCCAGCGGCTCTTCTGGCTGCTGGCGGGAGCCACCTGGGCATTCTGTCTTATCAAGTCAGTAACTGAGACAGTCATGGCCATGAAGCTGCCCTTCTGTGGCCACCACGTGGTCAGTCACTTCACCTGTGAGATCCTAGCAGTGCTGAAACTGGCCTGTGGTGACACCTCCGTCAGCGAGGCCTTCCTGCTGGTGGGTGCCATCCTGCTGTTGCCTGTGCCCCTGGCCCTCATCTGCCTGTCCTACACACCCATTCTGGCCACCATCTTGAGGGTGCCCTCAGCCGCAGGGCGCCGCAAAGCCTTCTCCACCTGTCCAGCGCACCTGGCTGTGGTGCTGCTTTTCTACGGCACCACCATTTTCATGTACATGAAACCCAAGAGCAAGGAGACCCACATCTCTGACGAGGTCTTCACAGTGCTCTATGCTGTGGTCACACCCACACTGAACCCGTCATTTATAGCCTGAGGAACAAGGAGGTGAAGGAGGCTGCCAAGAAGGTATGCGGCAGCAGACAAGCCTGCAGCTGGGGAGGGCAGGACTCTGCAAAGGAAGTGAGGCCATATTGCTAATGTCACCGTGGAGCAGGCATGGGGGTCCAGGCAACTTCATCCCAGAAAGGCAGCCCCAAGTTCCACTAATTCTGCTGCTGAATAGCTCACAAACTGCCCTTGGCTCTTTGTCCTGCTGTGGTCCCAGGCCCAAACACAGATGCCCTTCCTGGGCCTCCACAGCAGCCTCCTGGCTGCCCTCAAGACTTCAGCCTTGTTTCACCTTCCAATTTATGTTCCAGGAAGCACTCAGAGGGATCATTCAGAAAAGCACACGAGATCACATCAGTCTTCCCACTGAAACTCATAAACAGTTCCCCACTGCAGTTCCCCAAAACAAAGTGGCACTCTCCTGCAGGGGCACTTGAGCTCCTTACAGCTGGACCTGCTGTAAAAACCAGCTTCTGACCCACAGTCTCGCCGTTCCCTGCACTGCCCAGCTCAGAACTCTTCTTGAGTGGTCTCCACAGAGTAGCTCCTCCCAACACACACTCCTTGTACAAAAGAACCACCTAACCCCTCAGGCTCAGCCTTATGCTACCTGCAGCAGGGAGCCACCCCCCTGCGCTCCTCTTGCCGTCCCCTCCTGTGTTCTTGGTTTCTGGCGTTATTTCAAGACCACAGAGCATCCTATTCCACTCTGTCCTAGTGTCCAGAATTACTCAATCTCAGGTCCTACTCAAGTTTCAGAAATACATGAACATGGCAATTTTTTTTTTAACATGGCAATTTAAGAGTGGAGTCCTTCCCAAATCGGAGCAGAGGTGAGATGGAGTCTGCAGATGACAGGCAAAGCCTATCTCCTCTGGGAGGAAGGAGTAGAGGCAGCAATGAGTCCCAGAGTTCAAGATCCTCAGACCTGTTTGGCCCTGGGACACCAACCACCCAGAGCAGCCCAGAGCCTACAGGTCCCCATTCCCCCTTAGCAGCAGGAGCAACTACAAATTCCAGCGCTGGCCTGCCTGGCTAGCATCCAGGCCTCAGGTGGCTTTAGGGGCTGCTCCAGCCCTCCTCACCCCATCTCTGGGATGCTGTCATACCTGCCCCTGCCTGGTGCTCCGCCTCTTTGCAGCTTCCCTTTCTGAGAACTCACTGAGCACACAGCAGAAACAGACCTGGAGTCCCAAAGCGCTTCACTCCTTTTCCTGCTCTGGCCTCAATGGCCTCTGTACTGTGGGAGAGCTGGGCTTATTTGGCCTCCAGGCAGGAGTCTAGCCCTCCTGCCCACTGACTGCAGGTCAGTACAGCTCAGCATGAGCCACCCGTTTCCCTCCCAGGCCTTCTGTCTACTCCCTGTGTGGGTCAGAACGGAGCCATAAAGGAGAAGACATCGTCATTCCTATCAGTCTCTCCAACCTTTCTGACTGTGGCCAAATGAAGGCTGGCCAATGCCAGCTGAGTCTGGGCCATCCTGCTGGGCCCTCGGTGCCCTGTCAGGAGTGAGGACTTTATCCTGTGGCACTGGGGTCACAATCAGGCTAACTTTCAGAAGAGTCACTGGTTGGATACCATCTTCCTCTTCACATTTGGTGAAGAATTTTTTCACTGTTGCGTCTGGTGTCAGCTAAGATACAGTGTTACATGCTGCTGGGGAAGATGGCAACAAATGACCGTGATCTTCCTACAAAGAAAGCAGGAAATATGAATTAAGAGCCTTAAAAACATCCAGGTTTTTCTGACTCCACACTGCTGCTTATAGGACTCTAATCTGAGGGATATAAAGATTTACATATGAAGATATTAATCACATATAAGTAATATTAATTACTTATAACAACAAAAACTTATAATAATCTTCATGTCTAAGCATAGAAGAATGTTTAAGTAAATCCTAGCAGAGTCCAACAACTGAATGTGATGTAGCCACTAGAAAATATTTTTAAGAATTTGATGATGGAAAATGTTCACAATAAAATTAATAGAAAAAAATATGAACACATAGCATTGTACCCAGTATCTTCCTCATTTTATTTTTAAAGTATTTTTCTTATCTACATGTAAGACACATTCTGGGAAATTATGACAAAATACTAACTAACAGATTGCAGATAAGTACTCTTCTCTTATTTTCAATGTTGTCCCATATTTCTAAAATGGACATGACTTTGAACTTTAAAAAAAAATGTGATGCATTTTAAGAAACAGGAAAGCACCTTGCTCCAGAGTAGATGTCCAAGGAGAAGGCACAGCTTAGGGGTGGGAAATAAGGAGTCTCTTTCAACAGTCAGGCCCTTGACATGACCTGAACCAGGTGGACAGTGAAGCAGAGAGGGTGGAGATGAGAAATACTGGTTAGGTATTGACAGGTACATATAACTAATATTTGGGAGATAAAAGTTAATATGTGGGATGATATAGAGAGGGGGAGCACAGCAGATGGGGGCAGGGTGGAGACAATGAATTTGTCACTGTTCTGTTGAGTTCAGGTTTCCACGGGGAAGCAAAAGGACACTGTCGTATGAGAAGATAGAAAGTAAGTGCTAATAATCTTCCAGTTTTTTACTTTGACCTGTGTTCCTGATAAAATTCTGGAAGACAAATCACAGTGTACTATGATAATTTGCAACATCTGCCACTTTACCGAAGGAAGGTTTTTAGTATCTAACTTGTGTCATGTTATTATTCTGTGTTGTGAAAGGACAGGAAGACACGGGAAAAGGAATAAAGGACCCTGTAAATCCTCATGTGCTTGAACAAATCTGTGATTTGAAAGGTCTCTCTCACATACTGAGAGTCTCACATCTTAAAAGCAATTAAATTTCTTTAAACTTGGATGAATCCATGTCCTCCCAGCAATCCTGGAAGGAAATAACCCATTTTACAGGCCAAATACCCAGGCCTAGTGAAGTGGAGTGTTGGGCCCAGAGACCTGTGGCATCCAGGGTACAGGGCTACAACAGGCCCGTCTTCACTCTCCTGTGCCCTCCTCACTCCAGCAGGGTCCTCCCGGGGCAGGACAGGGAATCTGGAGTCTCTGAAGTTCATGTCCCTCAGCTGCCAAATCTGGTACTTTGTGTACTTGCAGAGTTTGAGCTTTAAATTGGGCAGGGACTGTGTGGTCCCCCAAAGCAGGGAACAAGCAGGTTGTCTATGTGGCAGGGGACCAGGAGGCTGGTCCTTGGGGTCCTGCAACCCGGCCCACCCTAGCACAGTGTACTGCTGGCAATGAGTTCAGCACGTCCCCTTGGTTCCCCCAAGCCTCAGGTCAGCTCGCCTGGCTGCAGCTCTCTGGGCCAGTATTCAGAGGTAAGGTGCATTCATCTGGCACATTATTCTCATGAAAGCTTTCTATAACATTTAAAAGTCATAATAAAGCGCCTGTCTGGTAAAAGTCATAATAAGGGAGAGGGTTCGTAATGATAATAACAATGATAATAACAATGACTATTTACTACATGCCAGTCTCTGTCCTGAGAGCTTAACTTCGTCTCACTGGATCCTCAAGATAACTCCTGCTCCAGGGAACTACTAGTCTCTCCCATTGCAGGTAAGGAGGCTGAGACAATGTTAGTAAATGGCAGGGCTGGGCTTGTCCCCCGTCAGTCTGACCCTGACACCCATCCTCAACTCCTGCCACACAGGGAGGAAGCAGCAATGCAGGACGCCCTGATCCAAGCAAATCTCCCTGTTTGTTATGCCCCTTCCTTTCTTTCAAGATAATTTATGAAGCTTAAAGTATTAAATAGTGAAAATCAAATTTCCTGCCAATGAGATCGATGTGCTGTTTACCAGGCAGTAACCCTGGTCTGTCAGATCTCCGGGCTGGGAGCTTTTAGAAAGATGTGAGGAAATGTTTGGGGGGTTATGGAGTGCAAGAGATCACCAAGCTGAATGGCTCTATTTCCCAGGAGGAGAATCTGAACCAAAGTCACACAGCAGAACAGAACAAGGAATTAAACCCAGGTCCTCTTCCTCCCCGTCCAGGACTCGTTCCATGCATCATACTGCCTCTCAAGAATGTGAAGCCAGACAGTTACTCTCCAAAACATTCAATTTCCTGTCACTCTGTGAATCTGGTTTTCTGGAACATGACAGAGTATGCGACATGGAAGACAGATGGTAGACTAGTTTTCTGAGTGTATTGTGAAACACCATGGTATCCAAATGTAGAGAGGCCACTAATCAATATTTCTGGTTTTCTTCCTTCAGGGCATTGTTAGGTCTACAAAGAGCTAGTGGCTTGTGGGCAGATGTGAAGTATGTCACCTCTGGGACTAAGCATTCAACTGCTTGTAGGAGATTCTTCAGTTTGTCCTTCCCAGACATAGGTGGAGGCTTCATCAGCCAAGAGCTCTGAGTAGAGCCCCGAGACCCACATGAGCATGTGGCATGAAAAAGAAAGAAACCTTTGTCGTATTAAGTCACTAAAGCGATGAGGTTGTATGTTACTGCAGCACCGCCCAGCCATCCTGGCACTCCCTGATGTCCCGTCTTGTACCCACCCACAGAGTCAGGGTTCCTAGTAGCCTGGAAGTATGGTATTTGCTAGACACTTCTTTGGGCTAGTTCTAATTTCCATGAATATGTTAGAATCAGACCCTCAAATTGCAAGGAAGCCCACATGCTCCTGAGGCAGCCTTCCAGCAAGAGCAGCTGTTCCCATCGGTAGGGGACTGGCCTCCTAACCTATCCCGGCAATTACAAAGGCTGCATCTTTCTGTTGGGGTGTGTGTTGGAGGAGAAAGGGAGTGCTGGTCTCAAGTGAGACACTGGGATCAGGATTTTTGACAGAACAGCAGCACCGAATCTGAATTAATGATCAGTTCACTTTGAACGATAATCACTGACACTCCTGGGTGCAGGGCACTGGAGGATGGCAGTGATGAATGGGACACGCCCTTTCACTTCAATAGCAGAGATTTTGTTTCAGGGACAAGTCAGAGAGAAACAACAAAGTAACCATAACACAGGCAGAATGAGATTGATCTGTGTTAACAGCTGGGTGGTCATTCTGTCATAGTGGTAGTCAGTTCTACTGACGCATCTGAGAAGGCGGCACAGAAAAGATGAGTATGAGCTGAACTTTGAGCAACAGGTGGACAGGAAAGGCCAGTCCAGCTGGAACAGACCACACAGGAAGGTGGGCAAGACTGGAGTGTGCAGGCTTTCTCTAAATCATAGAAGTAATCTGGTGAGGTTGGAACAGGTGTACATGGGGGATGCAGTAGGAGTAACAAAAGAGAGCAGACCAGAGCCTGCTCATAAAGGCCTCAAACACCTCTGCCATTCCCACGTGGGGGTTTCTTCTGAGGGGAAGGATGAGAAAGAGAAATGCAGAGTCAGGTGGGTTCCCACCCTTTACCTGCTTGGAAACAGGTGTCATAATTAGAAGTGAATATAGGTCTTTTTGTACCCACATGCCCAGCAAAGACAAAACTCTTCAAAGGGCTTTGTCAAAATCATTTCAGGGGTGGGGGATCTAGCTCAGTGGTTAGAGTGACTGCCCCCTAAGCACAAGGCCCTGAGTTCAATCCCCGGCACCAAAAAAAAAAAAAAAAAAAATTTCGGATTTCAGGTTTGACTTTATCTTTACACCCCAGATTCTGAGAGAATCCCAGAGGTCTAAAGCCTCTGAGACTAGCTCAGCAGAGCAGCAGTGGCTGCCTGGGAAGAAACTGAAACTGTTCCCACTCCTTCCTTTCTAAAGTTAGTCAGTTAGTGACTACACTTCTGCCTAACACCTGGTTTCTCTCGTGTGGCATCCCTGCCAAGTTCAGAGACAGGAAGGGATGTTCCAAGGTCACTGAGTCCAAATGAGTGAAAGACTACAAACTCCAAGATGGCTAAAGTCATGTGTCTCTGGCATATTGTCCACACATAGCACAGGTGCCGGCACATGGTATGAGCTCAGTAACTTCTCAGCTGAGTGAGTAAATGAATCACACGTGGGCAGCTTTAACCAACTTTAACCAACTTTAACAAGAGAATCCCTTTAAAATGTTCATGTGGATAACTGTTAAGGTGAGTTACTGACCCAGAAATGTTCTAAGGACCGTCATGTTAATGCAGAGTAGAGAATGGAAAGCTTGCACAGCCTCTAGGTAGAGGTGTCATGAAAGACATGAGAACCCTTGTCTGGGAGGCGGCAAGTACAGACCCAGCAGGTGCCTGTGGTGGAAGATGTGGCCTTCTGTCTGGAGCCTTAATTACAGCATGCTCTTACACCACCCTATGTATGACTCCTCTGTGCTGCACAGTAGCCCAATTTTTAAGGGGAAAACTGAGTTTCAGAGAGGCCAAATGACCTGGTCAACATCATACATATTGCTTTATGTGGTGCTGAAAGGAGGGAGACAGAGTTCTGCTCTCAAAGCGTAGTAGAGAAGATAGGTGCACCACACATTACATAGTTACTTGGAGGGACAGTCAAGGACTATGGGAGCACAAGAAAGGAGAGAAGTTCATTGGGGCAGAGGTGAAAACAAGAGGGGACACAGAGCTTGGATCTGAAAAATGAGCAGAAACATGCCAACTGGGAGGGGGGAGCGAGGACAGGCCCATATCTGAAGATGGGAATAGACACGGTTTATTCAGGTAAAGGTGAGCATTGTGGCCTCTACAAATGGTGGATACAATTAAGGGACAAAAGAAAATTGAGCCAGGAGAAAAGACATGGCTTCATCACTGTCCCAGGACAAAGGATAAAAGTTCATGCTCAGTTCCTATTTCTCCTTTGGACCAGGGGCCACATGGGCCATAAGACAGCTTTTCTGTCCTGACAAGACTCCTGTGCTCTGGGGGCCCCTGGGCTCCCTCCTGTGAATACTTGACACTGGCCTTACCCAAGGAGGCGGTGAGACTAGCTCAGCAGAGCAGCGGTGGCTGCCTGGGAAGAAACTGAAACTGTTCCCACTCCTTCCTTTCTAAAGTTAGTCAGTTAGTGACTACACTTCTGCCTAGCACCTGGTTTCTCTTGTGTGGCATCCCTGCCAAGTCCAGGGAATCCACAAAGCAACATGGAAGCCAAGAAGTCGGTCACTGGCTTTCAGGACCAAAGTTAAATCCTGTGACCAGTAGCTCTGTTGAGATGTGTGTGTTCTTGTATGTCCCTTTAAAAATTAATGATCTCTGGTTCCTTTAAGACAGACTTACATATCCTTTTGGAGCCAAAGCATTCCATCTTCGTGACCCAAAGAACACCAGCAAGATTATCTATGATCACACAGCTGCCTTCCAGAGTACACCTCACCTCAGTCACGGAAGGGGAGCAGCAACTGTGTACATGTAGAACCTTTTGGTCCACTTATTTTTTTCTTACTGCTGAAGACCCCTGAAACAATGCCTAGCACAGGGAAGGCACTCAATAAATAGTCAGTGAGTGAATGAATCTGAAATGCCACGGGCATAATTCAGTCATATGAAGTCATAACCTAAAAAAGAAGCTTCCTCTGCATAGTCGTAACACTCGAGATACCAAGGGAGCAAGTCAAACATGAATCCTACTGTATTGTCTCCTCTGAGCAAACCCAGGGGAGGACAGCAAAGAGCCCAAGGGGCCAGAATGTGAAATATCCTTCCCCAGGTTACGTCAGTAGAACCGCAGAGCTGAGACAGTAGCCACAGACCTGAAATCCAGCTCTCCTTGTACGTACAGATGGTGAAGCTAAACGCCACAGTGGGAACCCGAGCTGCTGCAGGTCACACATCCATGCCAGTCAGAGCTTTCTCCAAAAAGCTATGTGGTCCGGATGGAAAAGGAAAGAGAATGCGATGGATGGGGCAAACCAGACAGCTGTCATGGAATATGTCTTGCTGGGGCTCCAGGAGCATCATAACCTAGAGGCGGTCCTGTTTGTGTTTTGCCTGGGCATCTACTGTATGACTGTGCTGGGGAACTCCCTCCTTATAGGGCTGGTCACACTGGACCCCCACCTGCACAACCCCATGTACTTCTTTCTCATTAACCTCTCCCTCATAGACATCTGTGGCACCTCCTCCTTCATGCCTTTCATGCTAGCTAACTTCCTGGAGACCCGAAGGACCATCTCCTTCCCTGGCTGTGTCCTGCAGATGTACCTGACCCTAGCACTGGGTGCTACAGAGTGCCTGCTCCTGGCTATGATGGCGTACGACCGTTATGTGGCCATCTGCCAGCCACTCAGGTACCCAGAGATCATGAGAGGGCAGACGTGCATGTGGATGGCAGTGCTGAGCTGGGGAATAGGCTCTGCCAACTCACTGCTGCAGTCCATCCTTGTCTGGCACCTCCCCTTGTGTGGCCATAATGTCATCAACCACTTCTTCTGTGAGATCTTGGCAGTGCTTAAACTGGCCTGTGGGGACATATCCCTCAATATACTGACATTAACAGTGGCCACAGTTGTTCTAACGCTGACCCCACTCCTACTCATCTTCTTCTCCTACATTTTCATCCTAGTTGCCATCCTTAGGGTGCCCTCTGCTGCAGGCCAGCACAAAGCCTTCTCAACCTGCTCTGCCCACCTCACAGTGGTGGTAATTTTCTATGGGACCATTTCCTTTATGTACTTCAAGCCCAAGGCCAAGGACCCCAATGTGGATAAGATTATCACATTGTTCTATGGGGCTGTGACACCCTCACTAAACCCCATCATCTATAGCCTGAGGAATACAGAGGTGAAAGCTGCTGTTGCAGGTCTGCTATGGGGAGGTCTTCTCTCTAGAAAAATGCCCCAGGTTTTCTGTTGCTTTCCATCTCAATCAGCCAGCATCAGCTAGGTTACATTGTGGTGATGACCTCAAATTTTCAGTGGCTTCAAACAATTAAGGTTTATTTCTCACTCATGCTTGAGGTCCACTAGAGCTGGGCTGGGGTTCTGCTCTGCATCATTTCCTTCACCCTCTGGGACTTAGGATGACAAAGCAGTTACCGTCTGGAACATCTCACCATGACAAAAGGAAGAGAGAAGGTAAAAAAAAGTCTGCACAAACTCATAGCTTCCACTCACAAGTACTCATGCTTCCTCTACTCACATTTCATTGTCCATTACAAGGCACATGGCCACATCCAACATCAAGGTGGAAGAGAAGCCCAGATAGTATGTTTGGAAAGACAGGGCGGACTGAGAGATTTGTGAGTACCTAATGACCACATGGCATTGTGTGGAATCAATCCAAGAGCAACCAGAGATTTGGCTTCCTCTGTCCTGACCATCCATTCTTCTTAAACTGTGCCAGGTTAATCATCTCAAAAAGCTGTGGTTAGTTCATTTGTGGTAGCTTTGCCCTAGTTCAACCAAACAAGTTTGAAAGTGTACATCCCAGAATTTCCTTCCTGTCTGGGTCTGCTTAGAGTTGGCCACAAGAGACATGTTCATGAGCTTAGATGACATTATGGTTTGGGTTTTTTGTTTTGTTTTTTGAGACAGGGTCCTGCTATGTAGTTCAGGCTGGCCTTGAACTCACTTTGTAGCCCAGGCTGGCCTTGAACCCACAGTGATCCTCCTGCCAAAGTCTCCCAAGTGCTAGGATTACAAGCATTTAGCACCACACCCAGGTGGCTCTTTAAATGTCCCCCAAAATGTTCAAGTGTTTATACGATGAACTTTGGGAAGGCTACTGGGTCGTAGGGATTTAACTTCATCAGTGGATCAATGCATTGATTAAAGCATAATTTTAGAACCAGGCATGGTGGCACGTCTATAACCCCTGCACTTATGAGGTTGAGGCAGGAAGATCATTGCAAGTGTGAATTTGAGGCCAGTCTGAGCCACATAGTGAGTTTAAGGTGAGACCCCGTCTCAAAAAAATCATAACTTTGATATTATTGAGAGGTGCCCTCTCTCTGCTTCCTGGCTGCCATGGTGTGAGCAGCTTTCTCCTGCCATGCCCTTTCTCCATGATTTTTCTGCCTTGCCACAGGCTTAAAAGTACGGTAGCCAGCCAACCAGGGACTGAAACCTCTGACACTGTGAGCCAAAATAAACCCTTCCTCCTGTAAATTGCTTTGCTCGGGTATTTTGTCACAGAACTGAAAAGCTAACACAGAGGCAAAGACAAATAGCACCAGGGACCATAGGAATACTCATCTGTCAGTATAGCCTGTTCACTTCCAGCCAGATTATTTCCCTCAGCTGTTCTCAGCCTGGTCCAAGTGAAGCTCTGTGGCAAAAGGTGCCAACCTCTCCTGCAAGACACCTGTGTCACTGAACTTGAAGACAGTGAGAACTAGCCTCATGGGGCTCTATTTTGCCCTTCCCCTCCCTCATTCAAACCAGTTTTCTTTCCCAACTGCTAATCCAAAGGGCCTATAGCAATTTCAGTCCAACACCAAATACAGAGGAATCAGTTTAACGTAGGTCTCTCTCACTGCTCCCAAGACTGTATAGTGTAATCTCTCTGAGAAATCCTTATATCTCTCAGTTCTGCCACTTTGGTCAAACCCCAGTTGATTTATCACTCTTGTGATAAAGATCTTGCATGGCTTCCTATTACCATAGCATCACATCCAAATACTGCCACTGATCTTCAAAGCCCTCCAGAATCTGGCTCCCCCTGCTTCTTCAGTCTGACTTTCCACTGTGTCCTTCACACAGGCCAGCCCCTCTCTACATCATCTGTACTCCCTGCACCTCCAGGTCTTTACTCATGCTGTTCTCAGATCACACTGGGGACGAGTTTTCAAAGCCAGCTTAGACACTATCTCTTTCATGCAATTTTTCCTGATGCCCTTTGAAATTGCTCTCTTTACATCCTACAGTACTTTGTCAGGACCTTTCACTTGGGACCTATCTCATCCTGGTTCCATTCTTGACATTTCACCAGCATGAGAGTTCCTTCAGGGTAGGATATCATAGTCTGACTCATCTCTATAACTCCCATAGGGCTTTCCCTACAGCACATTTGCTGAACCAAATTGTCAGTTGGAAGGGCTCACATCACCATCTGTGGGTAGAGTCCTGTGCTGCTGAACACACTCCAGGCAGTTGTAAGTGGTCAGGGGTCTTAGTGTGGCTGTGTGTGCAGAAACATACAGAGAGCAGGAGTACTTGCTGTCATAGCTCTGTATCCCAGGCAGGCGGGGCTGGTTTGGATCTTGGGCTCTCCCCAGTGAGACAAGTCAGGCAACAACCAAAGGTTCCAGGCTGGTTCAGTTGCTATGCCTAGCACTGTCTCATTGCTAGTCCATTCCCCCTCCCTACCTCCAGAAATCCCACCCACAACTCCAACTCAAAATATCAAAAACTGAACTCATCACCCCCAACTCCAAGTGGTGTCACCATCTCAAGAAAGGTACCATCACCCAAAGCCAGAAACATGGTGGTCATCCTAGACTTTCCATCATACTTCACTTTCCCATCAATCACTAAGTCTGTAAAGTCCACCTCCCAAGAGCTCTTAAATCAGTCCCCTCCTTCCCACTGACACCATATGCCATTCATCTCTCTATGCTGTCCTCCAGCTCTCCCCAAAACCATTCCCGGTGCCAGTCATCAAAATATCAGTCTGGCCATGATCCTGCTGCTTAAATCCCTCCAGCAGCTCTGTGCTTCCCATACGGTAAAAACCAGACCACACCACCCTAACCCTGCACACATGCCTTCCAGACCAGGCCTGCTATTCTCTGTACACTTCTCTGAAGTCTTTCCCACCTCTGTGTCTCCCCTTGTTGCTCTCCCCACCCATGTCCAAATGCTGTGACCTTGGGCTGGCATATACTGGGTACGTATCATGCACCATGCTAGGAACTGTGCTGAGTGCTCTAAGTACTTTACTGAGTGAGGACCAGGTGGAACAAAGGGAATCTTGGGAAGTATGCAGTACAGACGCTTGTGACAACAGAGAACACTGTCCCGGCATCTTGGCATTATGGCAACTCATTTAATCCTCTCAGAAGGCCTTCTTTTCCAAACCACCTTCCAATACCCCCTAGCTTGGTAGCTTGTGTCCCAATCCTGTTCCCTCTTCACTGCCCTCTACACTCTGCTGATTTGGTCTTGAATCCCAGCTATTTGGGTCCAAGTCTCTTAGTGACCTGGATCTCTCCATCTTAATGCAGAGGAATAACATTTCTGATATGGGAACAGATACCTAGTCCACATACCCTCACTTCTTCTCACCATTCAGCAGGCCACATCATTCTCTACTCAGTGCCCCAAGGAAGGGCTATAACTGCAGAAAACAGAGAATAAAGGGATTGTTTGCTGGCTTTTGAGCTTCAGCAGCCTAAGCCCTGAAGCAAACAGAAAAGATGTAAGGTACAGATAAAAGATTTGGGAGAAAATAACAGTAAGACTTCCTCATCTCCAGATTAATAAATGAGGGAGGAAGGGACAGAAAGAGGAAATGTGGTGGCAGCATTGACAGTAGGTCCCAAAAGGAAGGTGTACTCTGCCAAGCCCCTAGACAGGTCCGCGGGATAAAAAGATGGAGTAGTTCATGTCTCCTTTTTCAAGTAAAACCCAGAGCAGGACCCCAGAAAAGAAATGGCTTCATGTGTGTCTGAGTAGCCAAGGCCCTCGACAACCTCACTGGTCTCCACATGTGGCACAGAAGTGGTGGGCAGAACTTCAGGACTGAAAGGGTTATGCAGAGGAACAAGAAACCTCCCTGCATCCAGATGGCCCGTCTGGGCCGCTGAATGGAAATCAGATGGCATGACAGAAATCTCAGGAGATGGGTGAAATACAGACACTGGTGACCAGAGAAAATGCCCTCCCAACTTCATAGATTACATAAGACCCTCAGAACTCAGCTATAATCCTCATGGAAAAAGAAGAAATCCCAGCTGACAAAAGATTATTTCTGGCACTCAGGAAAAATGGAGGCTCAAAATAGAAGTTACATTCTTGTGATATTTTCAGCAAATCTGAAATGTATACCTGTTACTCTAATTTCCTGGCACCTTGGCTTCCTTCTCGGGGTGTGGGCATCATGAGGAAGGTATGTTTCACTAATTCAATTCATCTCAGTATACACATTCACATGCATGCTCACAAGAGTACACACACATACACACACACCCTTCAGCTATTGAGCTATTACAGGCTGGGCCCCTTAGGAATTGAGAAAAGGCATCAGGCAGTGTTTGGAAATGAACAGAAGGACCAGATGAGAGGGACAAGGGTATGTGTATGATGGGGCAGAAATCTCAGACAGTAGTTCCCAGCAGCACCTTCAGGCTGGGCTCCCATCACCCTGGCTATTTCCTCAGGTTCTTCTTTCCTTCCTCCCCCAAAACCCTGGCCCCAGGGGAAAAAAAAAAAAGAGTACAGAACCAGCACATACTTCATTGGAGAAGATTCCACCTGTACCAACTCGAGATACCAGCCACCAAGCCCCAGTTCCAACTCCATCTGTCTTGAAATTCCCCACCACAGAACAGCCCAGATGCTGCCTCTAGGAAGGAAATCTGAGACCAGAACTACCGAGTCTCTAGGAAAATCTGGAGACTCAATTTCTTCAAAATGGACTCCATCTCCTCTGGAATGATGCCTTGTTCCTGGCAGCACTTTGTCTCCCCAGGAAGTAATTCGTGTCTGCAGAATAGCTCCACATTCCTGGAGGGGCTCCATGCCCCAGAAGGTCCTCAGGGGCTCTGTGCCCTGCATAGTTCCAGTCCTTAAGAAGAATTCTTTGAATGCGGGCAGACTCTAGGCCCTCAGGAAGTTTCCCATGTCCTGGGAAGGGCTCAGGTCCCTGAAAGAATTCAATGTCCTTGAGAAAAACTCCAAGTCCTCAAGAAATACAGCTTGTCTCTTGTCCCCAGGAAGGCTCCTCACCCCTAGGAAGAACCCTACAAAGGGTTTATCCCTCAGGGCCCTGGGCCAAAGCCCTTCTCAGCTGGCACAGATGCTGCTAACAGTGGCTCCTCCTGGGCCCACAAGGCCCAGCTCCTCCTGCTCATTGATGCACAGCTGGTAACCACAGCCCCGGGCCCGGGCTCCAGACGGGACCCGATGGTCAGTCTTGGCACGAGGAGGCAGCAAGAAGCCCACACTGCCGGCGATGAGCATATGCCAAATGCTATGGATGTAGAAGTAGTTGTCCCGGGTCTCCACAAAAGCATACAGTAGGATGGCACTGCCTGCAATAAGGCTACCTGGACACAGGTAGAAAAGCCAGCGGCGCCATGTGGGTGGGTAGCAGTGCCGACGGCGGACACTGCGTACTGTCTGGGGGAAACAGAGAAGTAGGGCTCAGGAACGTGAGACCCTCCACCAAGCCAGATCTGGTCAGTCTCAGGCTTCCCCCGAAGCCTGGTTGTGACCTGAAGGCACTTGCCAAGGCTGGAGTGAACCCTGTGGGGAGCAGGTGATAACTACAGAGGCCAAGCCCACCTTAAATTGAGATGGCCAGGGCAGAGCCCAGCACCCAAGTCTTGCTCCCCCAACCCAGACATACACACATACAGCCCTCCCCACCCTTACCCAGGCTGTGGCCAAGATCCCCAGGGCGAAGAGACTGGGTCCAAGCAGGTTCCAGAGTCCATGCCGGTCAAGCTGCAGAGCCATGGACAGCAGCATAGCGCCCAGCAAATACAGCACCTAGGGAAAGAGGGCTCCAGGGGCTGGGCCAGGACGGCGAGAGGCACTTGGGAAAGCCCTCAGGGAGAGGACAGTAGTGGTTTTCAAGAGGACCTTGGCTATGGTTGTCTCCCAGGGCCCACTCTGGACTGACCTGCTTGACCATGGGCTGTAAACGAGCCATGGCAATGACAGTGACCCACACGGACATTAAGGAGCCCAGGAAATCACAGAACTGCAGCACATCGTAGTCCATGATGCAGAAAACCACAATGCCTGGCTGGTCGCAGGCATGATAAAACTGGAGGAAGAAATGACAGGTGTTGAAAGGACTTGGGGTGGAGGTTCAGGTATATGAAAGTAGAGAAAGAAACCACAAGGATGGTGTGCTGCTGTCAGAGAAACAGAGGCCAGAGGTCACAGGTGAGCAGAACTAGGAAAGGCCTGACTCCTCCACTCCGGAGAAAAACATGGTAGGAAGGCCTGGACTGCTTCATAAATCATGTGTGTCTGGAAGATCTGAGCCCAGTCCTCACCTTCCTATTCTTCCATTTTTGGAATGTGTAGGGGAGAAGCCAGCCCAGGGGTCCAGAACTCTCAAAATGAGGCAATTCCCTCCCTATCTCCATATGCTCACTATGGAGCATGTCCCTGTCCCCAGCCCAGTCCAGGCTTTGGGCTTTTCCTCCAGCCTCATAGCCAATTTAGACCCCCAAATTTCCCCTGCATGTCCTAATTCCCCCTGATAGCTTAGCCTCTGAATGGGTTTCACTCGCAGGACCTCCACTAACTGGCTCTCTCCATCTCCTCCCCCTCAATGCCCAGGAGCTAGGGAACACAGTAAGCAAAAAGGCAGTTGCTAAGCATGGCATTTCATAGCGGGGGGGGGGGGGGGGGGGGGGGGGGGGGGAATGGGGAAGGACAGTATCCACCAATCTCCCACTGTGTAGAATTAATATTTAAATATGCCTAAGAGATTTTTCAATACTCTCTTATATGCTGATTGATAGTTAATTTGGGTCTTAAATATACCAATAGTTTGGTCTTTTTCTATTTTAGTTATAACACACTGGTTATTCTCTTCTTCAAGACCAGAAATATGTATGCCAGCTAGGCCTGGTAGCACATGCCTGTAATCCCAGCACTTGGGAGGCTGAAGCAGGAGGATCACCTTGAGTTCAAGGCTGGCCCAGACTACATAGTGAGTTCAAGGCCAGCCTGAACTACACAGTGAAACCTTGTCACAAAACAAAACAACCAAAAAGGTATGCCAGGTCACTAAATTATCTAATACTATCTTATGATTTTGATTTTCTTTTCAAGAATTTTACAGTTCAGACTTAACAAAGCACTTGCTCCATAAGCCTTTCAAGTATACTCAAAGAAATCCCCAGAAGTTTCTAGAAGAGGAATTTAAAATGAATCCTTTGATCTCAGATAAAGGAGGATACAGATGAGCAGAAAAAAAGGCAAAGCTGAATCACCAAATATTGAAGACACATCTAAAGGAATAACTGAGAGCTGACTTCCTCCTAGGAATTTCCCTATGCTGAAAAAGAGCAGGAGAGAAATGGAGATACAGGGGTTGGAGATTTAGCTCAGTGGTAGAGCACTTGCCTAGCAAGTGCAAGGCCCTGAGTTTGATCCCCAGCATCCCCCTCCCTGCCCCCCAAATAAGAAATGGAGACACTGTCTCTGGAATGGAGAAGTTTGGGAGAAATCATTTCTGTAATATTCTATGGTTAATAATTTTCTAAATTTTCTAAAAAGATTAAGTGATTGTTTAAAGTTGTGGAATATCTATGGGGATTGAGTCAATTAAAATTGCCACGCAAGGGAATTGTCCCACTGAGACTTGTGGGCTAATTTTTAGACTGGTATTCCTTTTGTCAACAGTAGTAAAAATAGTGGTAGAAATGACACAGTAGAATTGGTGAATTTAAGAGAAGGAATTTAGACTACTAACTGTATTCTATTAATATAATTCTAATCCATATTCATCACATTCTCATTTTGAACCCTATATATGAGGTAATGTGGAAAAAACTATCCTAGTTTTTTCTATGGAGTTTTATATTTTTGTAACTATATAGTTTATCCACGGCTCTAAAATGGGGTACCCATGCATCACGGAATGTCAAACTGGAAATGCAAACATATTTAAATCATGCAAAGATTGGGATATTTGCACAGAGGATACAATGGAACTTACTGTTCCTCTCTTATTGTTTCCTAATTCCATTTTCTCTTGGAAGCAGTTACACGATTTTGCTAAGGGTCACTCAGAATTACTTGTGATTGTTTGAGGAACAGAAGAGGTAATGAGACAGTGGGCTTGTAGCCAGAATGTCAGCAATAGGCAGGGAAAGCCACATGGTATGGGCTCTACCCACGCCTTTTGGGATCTGATTATAAGGATTCAAGTAGCATTGTGAAGGATATATGGCTCGGACTATCTGGGTTAAAGGCATGCAACCACAATGCTTCATATATTCACCCAGATGGTTTTTTTATATTTGGTTTGGTTATAACCTCTAATATCCTGATTGGCTTTTAATTTGGGGTAGTCTGGGGATGTGGCTCACTGGTACAGTACTTGCCTAGCATGTGCAAGGCCCTGGGTTCAATCGCAGGCACCACAAAAAAAAAAAAGAAAGAAAGAAAGAAAGAAAGAAAGAAAGAAAGAAAGAAAGAAAGAAAGAAAGAAAATGGAAAAAATAACTACCACAAGAATTAGGGGAGAGCTACTAAACTGGAGCTATGTGTTTTTCACTATACTCCAGGGCTTCTAGAAATTAAAGTTGTATAAGAAATTTATCAATTTATGCTCACTGCCCTGGTGCAAGGGGAGCAACACAGATGAGTGATTACATGTGAGGCACCTGGAATCAGGATGCATGAAAATCTGAACTCTACTATTCACCTTCTCCCTTAGGCAAAATGTTTAACTTTCTTTCACTTACCAAAACCATGATAATAAAAGTGCCTACCTATTATTATAGCGCTATTGTGAAGATTAAATTAGCTACTCAGGTGCAGACTGTCCTAGATTTCAAGACAGGGAAGACAACTGTCATCTACTGTCCTGGTCAACTGCAATAAGACCAGTGGATCCCTAAATTGACCTTACTATGTAATGAAATAAGTCTACACTAACTAAAGAAGGGGAAAGAAGTGACCATAGGGAACCTGCTCCTGGAAAACTGAATGACCAACAGCTCTACATCTTGGCCCATGTGGGAAAAGAACTGGAATTAGAGCAGGACTTCAGTCAATGCCTCAAAGCTAGCAGATCTTCCTTATTCTCTTGCTTACTGCCTTATTCAAGAAAGTGGGGGTTCTTTATTTAGTACTAGGCATTTGAGGCTCCCCCAGTGTTCCTGCTAGAGGAAAAGTCTTTCTCTTAAGACTGTGTGCCACTGTGATAATGAAGAGTCCAGATAATGGAGAGTCATCTAGCACTGAACATGCTGGAGCCAATGCCCAGGATCCTTGTGCCAAGCCCAGAGGAATGAATATGCTCTCCCTGCACACTCCAGGTTCCTGAGACATCAAGGTGCTCTTACTAATTATGAATCACATTGGATCTTCATGAAGTCAAGTGTGGGCTGGTAGAACAGCAGTTGCTAGAAGATTTGGTAAAGCAACAGCATAAAGGGCATCTGACAATAAGAAACTGTCTAAAATAAAAACCAAATGAGGCACTACCAGAGGGGCATAACAAGGGGCCTAGTCATACAAAACTGAGGTATGTGTTCTTCTTGGCCTGCTTAAAAGGCCAAGGTCTCTCCGTGCAGTATGGCTACAGCCTGCTCGTCCTCATCTGTGGATGAGTATCCAGGAGGACCCTGTGACCCTAATTCAGTACATTTGCCTGCTACTTTCTCCCAGATAATAAGCAGAATTTTTGTACTCTGAACACATCTGATCTAGTAATGCTGAACATCAGAGAAGCACATATTTGTTTTTGTGATTTTCCTGTTGCTAAGACATTAGGAGGGTCTGAATCCATCTAAGATTTTTTTGCAGTGCTCACAGACAGGCACTATATGTCACAAATGCCAAGAACACACAGACGGGATGACAAGATCTTTAGGTGCAGAATCTGGTGGAGGAAAAGTCCAACTAGGGGTTAGGATATATCAGCAGACCCACTTCTCTACCCTTCCTCATAATATGTCAAATGCTTACTTGTAATATGGGTTTTTCTGGCTGTAGAAAAGTGAGAAAACTCAGAGAAGGAATTATGGAGATTCTTATGGAGAGATTTAAAACTATTAAATCTAGTGGTGGCACACACCTGTAATTCCAGCACTCAATAAGCTGAGGCAAGAGGATTGCTGAGAGCTCAGGGCCAGCACAGGCTACACAGTGAGTTCAAGGCCATCCTGAACTATACAGCGAGACCCTGTCTCGAAAAAAAAACCCAAAACTGTACATCTACATCAAAATGTACTCCTGGAAGTGGGATTTTCTATCACATTGCCACTTCCCATGCATAGCAATAAAGTTTCCAAGGACTGAGTCAGCCAGACTGTCCTCTAAACTGCCCAATGTAGAGAGCCCTGCTGTCTTCCAAAGTCGTACAAGAAATCGGGGAGGGCCGCGGGGACTGAATGGGGGAACATGCTTTCAGAGCAGAAAAACAAGCACGCTAACAACGCAGATGTCCCCAGCACAAGGGAGAACATAAGCACAGAGTAGCTAGCCTTCACATCGGCAAAGACTATGCAGAGATGTGTGTGCAAGTGTGAACTTCTGCACCATACAGAAAACGCAGTGAAGCCTTTCTTCTTGGGCTGGGGATTTAGCTCAGTGATTAGAGTGCTTGCCTTGCAAGCACAAGGGCCTGAGTTCAATCCCCGGTACCACAAAAAAAAAAAAAAAAAGAAAACGCAGTGAAGGTGTAGGGCAGCTTCTCAGCCAACGTATTGAGTAAAGGTCTCCTCACAGTGTGGGGCAGCTAAAGCCCTGCACTTGTTACATTAAACTGCAAATGGCTTGGGTCACTCCCAAGGTGCCTTGCCTAAATTACCACTTTCTTTGACACCATGGTAGGCTGGAAAGCACTGCTGCATTAGACACGGTGAAGGTAGAAACATCCCCAAACCGGTGGAGAACATGGTAAAAATTAAGCCCCACCACCACTGCCACCAAGAACAAGGAAGGACGTGGCAAAGAGGTGAAGACAGAGATGTCACCTCATACCGTAGAGAAGAACATGGTGAAGGTGTAGACAGCAGCCTCCAGCACATAGCGGCTCCGAATGGCCAGGACCACAGGTGGCAAAAACATGAGGTTGCTCAGGCAGAGCAGGAGTGTGGACAGCAGCTGGAAGCCATAGGTGAGCGCATCGGCACTGTCGGTGCAGCCCCAGCCCCGCCACCCTGCAGGTCAGGAGGGCACAGGGTGGAGGACAGAAGGCAGACAATTCTACCCCACCCCTCAGTGCCCAGCATGCCCGCCCCTCCAAACCAATTAGAGCCCTGGAATCCCACGCGCCCACTCCTCTGCCAGCCTACTCACCAGCCTTGCACTCGCAGGCCGCGTACAGATAGTTGTGTGTGCGCAGCAGCTTGCACTGGCCGTAGGGCCCACAGTCGTCCACGCACGGGGATAGGAAAGTGCGCAGCCGCACTTCGGCAGTCGCGTTGCGGCACCGCACGAACCTAGTACACACTGGCTGTCACTTGGGGCTCGGGTCACCCCCGACCCTGACCCTGGCCCGGCCAGCCCTGCCTCCGACCAGACCGTGCTGCTCACCGAGGCCCCGCCCCACACAGGGAGCGGAGAGTCAGGAACCAGGTCCCCGTCTGCGGGAAGGGAATTCGCAGCCTCGCCACTCTGGAGGTGGCGCTGACTGAGAGGAGGAAGCCGGCCAGGGACTCTGAAGGGAGAAGGGGAAAGGGCAGGACCAGTGAGAGGTAAGGAGGTGCAGTCAGCGTGGGGTCAGGAACCAAGATCCCTCCCCCTCCTTCTCCCGCTTCCGACCCTGGCTGTCCTTCCTCCATACCATCCCCCAGGGCCCTGCCCGGGATTCCAGCCGCCTCTTCTTCCTCACTCCTCACCCCACCTTTAGAACAGGTCAGTGCTGCATCCCCCAGGCTCAAGGGCACCTCGTGAGTCAGGCATCCGAACACTGTCACATTTTCTTGGTTCAGGGAGCTCTGGGGAAGACAGGTATGGAAAAGTGGTTGTCAGACCCTTCAGCTGGGCTCACCACATCAACCCCGACCTCCCATGCCTGTCAACCCCTCCAGCCTCACTAGACAGCCCACTCCTCCAGGCTCTCTGCAGACACTGCTGCTCCCTCATCTCCATTCTCAGAACCCCAAGACCGAAAATACCACATGCCCCACAGCAAGAATCTCTCAAAGACTGATGAGAAGGTGAGGCCAAATTCTCACTCGCTGTTTCGGAAAACACTGTCTTTCAATCCTGTCTTACTGGGGGGACCTTAGATGTTGCCAGACTTGAAACTAATTGTAAACAAAGGTAATTTAAGGGTCTCGATCAACTTGCTGTGGGCCTGAAGGCAGGAGGTGTGTAAAGAAACTCATCTCTCAGGTAAAATGATCTTGGTGGTAAGGAATGCCTAAGAGATTAGATGTGGCAACCTGGCTGGAATTAAAAGAAACCAGATAGGAGTAAATGTAAGAGATTGTCTACAAGACTAAAAGTAACAGGATGCCATACATTTACCTTATTCAAGAAGGATTTGAGGCAGCTTATTAATATATGAGATTGAAATAAAATAAATGCATGAGAGAAATTTTAAAATCTGGATACAAAAATAAAGTCTGTCCCTAGATGTGGGTCGTATATTTGATACTGACTTCCATGTAACCAAAGCAAAGAAGGAAACAGATGAGTTTCCAGATACGTGAATGTATAAAAGTTAATTAGAGTCTCTAGAGAACCACCGTGCCTAACTAAAGCTGTGGTCTTTAGCCTCATTCTCACTAAGAAGCTATGTGCTGTCATGGATCCTGTCTTCAACAAGACAATTTCATACAACTTGCTTATCACTTCCCTCAATGCAAGGCCAGTGCAGTAAAACTGAGTAAAAGTCACTCTAGGAGAGAGCCAGGGAGGGCAAGGGGGTCCTCCAGGTATGCAGTTTTTGATCCAAGTGGAAAAAAATCAAAATATGTGGAAGGAAAGAGTAGATGTGCCTATATACATTTCAGAATTAATCTAACAGGCTGTCTGAGGTGTGTAACAAGTGTCATACCTTGCAAATGGCACAATGGCAACAGACGCTTGGCAGAGTGAATGGACAGAATGCAGAGAGGAAGGGACTGGTGGTGTAGCTCAGTGGTAGCACACTTGCCTAGCATGCACAAGCCCCCAGTTCAATCCCAAATGTTATAAAAATGGATAAAGTAAAATGCAGAGAGGGAGACAGTGAGGAACTGCAATGGGGCTAGATCTCTAATCTCAAGATATTGGGAAATTGAAAGAAGAAGCATGGGTACACCTGATCTCTGATTTGGGCTTTACAGTTTCAAGGTCAAATCTAGACCTTTGGGTCATTGCCCAAAGGCATGACAGTAAGCAAACACAAAATACAATTTTAGGCAGGACAGAGCCAGAGAGAATTTGAGTATGCAAATAAGGGATGTCTTCAGGTTAAAGAACCAGATCTATCCTGATAAGCAGGAACACTTGGAAAGTTCTGGGCCACATCTCATAAAAAACCATAGACCAGGCTTCACATTGGCTGATGGGGAAGTAGTCCCTGATCTTAGAGCTGGAGCACAGTAGCTCCTTGGTAGAGGGAGCAGTACATAGGTTACTAGATCAAAGCCAAGGTGAAGATCACCTTTAACAGCCAACAGGACTCTGCCCTCATCTGTCTTATTCAGTGCTGACAGTAATGATTAAGAGGTACAGAAGGCTGGCTTTGCACAAAGGGGAGAAGGCCCAGGGCCCTAACCAATACTAGGCAATACCACAAGGATGGGCATCCATTCATGTTTTAAAGTTCACTATAAAAATACAAGATGGGGATTGGCAGCAGTTCATATGCTCAACATAGCAAAATGTATATTCCCTTAATTACAACTAAACAAAGTAGTGCAGAGACAGGCTGGAAGAATGTATACCAAAGTTAAATAGTTGTGTTTGGGCAATGTTTTCCCCTTCTTCCCAAAGCTTTTATGTGATCCTGTCGTTTCTGTGACTTAAAAAATGTATACGAGTGTTGTAAAGAAAATAAAAAGGAAGGAAGGAAAAAGACCCAGGGATCTTAGTTTACCATAAGTCCTAGATGATCCCATAATGTAATGCAGCAACTCAAAGATGTCACTTGGTCTCAGGCTGCACAGATGCAAGGTTTGCCTGCCACCCTGGGAAGACCACCTCAGATCATTTGTTTCAGAGAGCTGATGACCAGCATGAGTGTGAACAGAGGAGACAATGGCAAATGCAAAGAGGTCTGAATGCCAGGGTCCCAGGACACACAGGTTCTTTCAGCTTTGGGGAGAAACATCTGAAGGGCTGTTAAAATAGGATGGGGATGTAATGAATATACCACACTTAGGCCAGATGTTAGTAACAGGAGAAACCGTACAGAGAGAAAGGTAGCCTATGAAAACTCCTTACTTTCTGTTCAATTTTTCTGTAAATCCAAAACTGCTTGAAAAAATAAAGCAGTAATTCAAAGACAAAGGGACAGGGCTAGACTTACTGACTATGGCTTCTGGGTCAAATAAAAATCAGTGGGTAAAAATTTATGGAAGTAGATTTTGATGGAGTGGTAGGAATACCTTATGTGACTGCACGGCCTCAAGAGATGTGAACTCCTCCTTCAGAAGACATGTGAGAACAAGTGAACAGCTGCCATTGGGAGGAGTTGGGGGGGGGCGGTGCTGAGGATCAAAGAGAGGAGTGCTTTGAGTGGGAAGGCAGCCTACAAAGCTGGGGATACCCCAAGCACTCTGAGTTACCCTGGCTGACCCAGCCCACTCACAGCACAGCTGATATTCAGAGTATGCCTGTTGACCAGAATTGGACTAAGACATGGTCCCTAATGATAAGGATGGGTAGAAGCAACCTAGATAGGTTTCCTGAGGGAAGTAAGACCCCCACACACCTGACAGCTTCCCCTGTGAGCTCCCCCAAAGGACAACCAACCAGCTGTCCATAAAGTATACCGCGTTGAGCTGGAGCTCTAGGCTGAGGACACCTCCACTGTCCAGCACAGGCAACAGCCTCAAGGCAAACACAGCTGGGCGTTCAGGAGGAAGGGCCACGCTTGGGCCAAAGAAGATGTAGAAGTGGACAGAGAAGGTGTCCAGCTCATTGCGCAGAGTCGGGCGCACTGGCCAGCAGTGCTCGGGTGGAGATGTAGCCCCAGGTGCCTCCACAGAGGTCCCCAGGGATGGTGGCTCTGGGGGCAGTGGCTGGTTGCCCAGTGACTGGGGCATGTTCATGGCAGCTCCGGGAACCAGGGCACGGGACAGACTGGGCTGTGGGCATTCTGTGAAGGAAGGAAACCAGAGCTGAGGCCTGTGGCCGTCATACCCCTGCAAGCCCCCCACAAATCTGAACTGAGCCAGACAGTATTTAGCAAAGGGTGAGAACTGGAACATGATGTTCCTAGGGAATATGACACATCAAAAATCACAAGAATAGGGCCCAGGGCTTTCCTAGTGATCACAGCTAATAGAATGTCATGTTGGAGGGAATCAAGGTCACCTGTCCTTCCCTTAGTGCACTGAAAACACTGTTAAAGTGTTTAACAGTTAACTGTCAACAGTGCTAACTGTGTAAACCAACTGTCTAAGATAACTAAATGTAACAAGCTGTCTCACTGACTACATGGGCAAGGACAATGTCCCAGAGGTCTTGGCTGTCCCTGCCTAACTCAGGGAACTGCAAGAGATACTCAATCAAGGAAGATAATGAACACCGTTATTTGTCCTAAATCAGGTGCAAAAAATGATCTGAAGACCGTCCAAAGACTTGGACCTCCAAATGGGAGGTGGGGGCCTTCAGGGTGTATGAAGAAGCATGGGTAGTATAGGGGAACTCATAGGAATAAGGCAGAGGGTCACCAAACACAGCCACCCAGGTCACTTCCCAGCCACAGATGTCTGCAAAGGCTGGGTAGCGGGGCCAGAGGTGAGGGTTCTGACCTTGCAGTCGCACACATAGCTGGAAGTGGATGGTCCTGCCAGGGCCCCGGGATGGTGTCTCCACTCGCACGTAGACCCAGTGCCCCCAGGGTGGCAGGGCCAGCTCCAGCTGGCATATCAAGGCACTTCCGCAGGCCACAGAGCTTGAGTTGTGCAGGGGTGGGGCCTTGGGACGTAGGCGCAGTGTCAGGGGGCAGGCAGACACCCCTCGGCCCCCCACACACACCAGCTGCGCTGAAACCCTGTAAGTGAAGCTGGGCACAAAGACCCTGGGCAGAGGAGAGGTTGGGGACAAGAAAGGACAGACAGAGAGGTGAGAGGGACACTAGAAGGAGGGAAACACGAGGAAGAAAGGGGCAGGGACAAGGCAAGGGACATGGAAACGGGTGGCTTTTCAGGTCTTTCCCTCTGTGCTAGGAGAGAGGAGGCAGGGACCCAACCCCCTCTGGGGGCTCTGGGTCCCTCTGAGTTCAGGTTTGCTGGGGGGAGAACAGGACCAGACAGGTGGCTGAGAAGTCAAAAGAGAACACTGACACCTGTTTAAGACAAGGAAAGGAAGAGGGAAGGACCAGGTCTAGGGGGTATTTGACTTACTTGTACAGGGCTGAACGATTGTGGGGAGAGAGGGCTTGCTCTGAGGGACGGCCAGGAACCAGCACAGCCACATCCAGCAAACGACGGACAATCAGCTGTGGCTGAAGGAGATACTGACACTCATCCTGGAGACCCTGAGACAAAGCGGGAGTGGCAGGAGGGGGAGAGACAGCAGGGTGCTACTAAACTAAGGCTAACAGGATCTATTCCATGGAGAAAGCCCTCTAGCCTCCTGACCCCAGGGCTCTGAGTCTGGTCTCTTTCAGCTTTGGATCCTTCCTGCCAGAAAAGTCATTTCTGATCACTTCTGTCTTGTCTAGATCTTCAAGGTCTATTGTTACTGTCAGCACTGACTGAGGTTTGGGGAATCAGGCCCTGCTTGCCTTTTTCCCAATCCAGTCCCTTCCTTCCGAACATCCCCGGCCAGCCCCACATGACTGCAACCTTCAAACCACCCCTGCCCCCACCAAACACTAGCTCTACTAGAGGACTTAGAAAGGTCCTTCAAGGCCTCCAGCCTAATCCCCCATTTAATCTTAATCCCCCATTTAATCTTTAATTACCTCTATGTCACGCTTTGCCCCTTTCACATGTTTGTGCAGCCTCTGCCTCAACACACCCAGTAAAGGGCCACTCATCACCTCCCAGATAACCTCCCAACCTTATTTTACTTTTGTTCCTCCAGACATAGTACTTAACATAGTGTACAAAACTCCTGATGAATGAGTTTAAAATAAATTGATAAGTGAATCAACCTAGCTGGGGGCAACACTGACCTTTGTGAAGCCAAAAACCTGTCATCTCTGTCGCCCTCCCACCATTCTGCCCTCAAGACCAGCAGACACGCCTGCTTCCTCAGTCTCAGACTGTGTTTCTTCTGACACTAGAGGACAACCACCACATCTCCCCTGCCTTCTCTTGTCCTGGACAAACTCTGTAGCCCCTTCCCTGCAGCGTTATTAACACCACCCCCAACCCACAGAGCCCCATCATTCTTCAGTGATCAAAGTACCATTTGTTACAGTTCCTCTTCTGCAGCATTTGCAGCCTCAGACACTTATAAACCTAACAGTTATAGGGCAGAGGGGTCCCCTAATTAGGCTTCTCTAATCTGGAAAAAATGGGGTTTGGGCTGGTCTAATAAACTAAAGGCTTTGACTCATTTATGTGGTTATTCTGACCAAGAGATATCTCCAAGCCTTGTTCTGGGACAAAGGTTTCAGGCATGACAACCCACTGAGACCCATGTCATGGAACAAGCCAGCCAAGGCACTGACTTCCAGCAAAGCTCCATGAGGCTGGAAGGAGGCACTGAGAGATGCCAAGCCAGAAGATCCCATTATCCTCTGCCTGAAATCATTCTGTGCTGTTTTATGATTGCATCTCCAGTGCCTAGCACACCATCTGGTGCTGAAAAAAATAGCTCTTGAGTTAAAGAATACACGTCAAAAAGAGGACTCCTTTGGAGAGCTCCTGAACAAGACTAGTTGCTCGGAAACTTCCATCTCTGATATCCAAAGCAGATGTCCCTCATCTGTGATGTCCAAATCTAAGCATAAGAAATACTCTCACAAGGCATTTCAGTGACCTCACTGCTAAGGTAGAAATCACCACAATAATGTTGCAGTGAATGAGTCCCTAGGTGGGGGAGGAGCTGTATGCTGAAGATGTGGTCTGTTTCCTTGCTAGACAGTTCTGGGGGAAGAAACACTGTTCCACATTTTACTGCTGTTGGCTTCAGTAAAGAATCAGAAGATGTGAAGTCTCTGGTTAGGATGTACTCTTTCCTTCAACTGTAGCACACGCACATCTGGCATTCTCCTCAACATAGAGTGGAAACCAGGGAGGGTACAGGGGTACAATGACCTCAACCCAAGGTGGGGCACAAAAAGGGCACCAGAAGTCAGGTTCTCCAGAGCTCCCAAGGCAGAAGCCAAGTGAGAGAGTTCAAACTGAGTCTACAGCCTAAGCCATCAGCAGCCGTGGAAGGAACAGGGCCAAAACAAGGAAGCTCAAGAAACCAGACAGCCAAAAGTGAGAAGTGGATGGGAAACAGTCTGAAAGATCCTGGTGTGAAGGCAAGGCAGATGAATTCTGAGTTGGCTGAGTTTCTTTTAAAAACTGAAGATTCACAAAGATACATGGCCTTCTCTGTCAGAATATCCCAGTAACCCAGCCCAGCTCCATGCCACAATCAACATCAACCACCATGGAAGTAAATGAAGGCTGGATAGACTGTGGGGGGCAAAAGTGGAAGCAGAGACCATTTAGGTTACTGTGGTGGCCCAACAGAAAGCTAAGGAAAGGTATGCTCAGAGTGAAATGGAGAGAAGTAAATGTATTTGGGGTATGTGTTAGACCTAAAGTCAACAAGACTCTGTGTGGATTGGTTGTGGGTAAGTAAGGGGGGAAATGGAATCAACAATGATATCTAAATTTGGCCATCAGCCATTGGTGAATGACAGTGCCATTTACTGAGAAAAAGATAATGAGAGGAAAAAAAGAGGCTTAGACTGGAAAAAGTAAAATGGGAATCAAGGAGTTTTTTTTTACTTTTAACCTTGATTTACATACTAAGCTTGAGAGATTTCTTAGATAACCAATTGGAGATGTCAAGCAGCTGGATATAAAGTCTGATATTCCAGCTGCCCAAAGCCTCCTTTTAACAGGAAAGGGCTTTACTTTCGATTTACCATAGGGTGAGGAAAACTGTCTGAAACTATGAAGGAAGAGGAATGGAATACAGCCTGGGCTGTGAACGAAGAGTTCAGGGATATCATGAACAAAATACAGAACAAGACAGGTACAGAGTTTGTGTAGATTTGATCAGTCCCTGGTTGGTTTCTAATGACCTTGATAATGCTAGTGGCTTCCTATAGGAAGGAATGCTACTCCCCAGGACCTTGGAACTTTCCCTTCAGCATACTGAAACCATTATGTCCTTCTAAGGCTCCCAGGTTACCTCCTGCAGACCATCCCACCAGGTGACCTGCTCATCTTTAGCCATGCCCTATACCAGCCACCCTTATGCCTACCATGGCACAAGGCTGGTGTGCCAGATAGCCTGTGGGGGGAAATCCAGCAGAGTTGTAGAGGCAGCTCTGACCCCTTGTACCCTCAGCAACATCAACCCACCTTGACAGAGATGTGGCCATGGGCCTGGGGAAGATGAGCAGCCAAGAACCAGTCCCCTGGCAAGGGGCTGCTGACATTAAAGATGCCTGAGGTGCGGTTAGGCAGTGTCCAACTGAGAGTCAGTGAGAAAACCCCAGGTACAGCTGTGTCCCCTGGGAAGTGTGTGTGCAGGGGATTGATGACAGGGGGTGCCCCGGACCGGAAATACCTATAGGACCAGAATTAGGAGAGGAGAAAAGCAGGCAATAAGGTGAGACGTAGGAAATGGGGAAAAGAAAGGAGAACAGTCACTTATCACCAGTAAAATAAACGGATTCCCTACAATGACAGATACACCAAGTGGTTCCAGATCAGGAATCAGCAGATAAGGAACAAGAGGTCAATTCAGGCACTTGCAGCTATACAACAGTAGTCAGGAATAGGTCATGGCCCTCATTCAGTCACACTTAAATCTGGATAAGGGTTAAGGTCAGAGTCAGGAAGTCAAGTTAGACACTTAGGAGTCACAATTTAATTTAGAAAGCAACCTGGAGCTGGAAGTGGGGATTGAGGGGTAACTTAAGAGACTCACACAGTCACACTTTGGTCTGGGCAGTGGTCTCCAAAGGTTCCCCCCTGCTCCTTGAAGATGATAAGGTTCCACACAGCCAGGAACGTGTCCTCTGGAACATGGAAGTGAAAGAGCTCTGTGCTGGCAAAGGAGCGGAAAGGACTCAGCTTGCGGGGTGAGCAGGTGGAGTAATCAGTCAGGAAGAGGCCTCCTGGAGAGCAGGAGAAAGAAAAAGAAGCAGGATAAGAAAGAGATCATTTCCATCAGGCAGCAGGCATGCCAGTTTCCCTCACGAATAGTACCAACTCTACAAACACCAACCTCCAACCAAGCACTGGGTCTCCTGCTGTCCTAGCCAGCATCTGGTTTAGCCTTTACAGAGACTTTGTTTTAAAAAAAAAAAAGAACTAATTTTACAGGTAAGAAAACAGGCTCAAACCTACACAGAGCAGAGGATTCAGAATCATGACCCTTTATATGAACTCCAGCCGTCCCCTCATCTAGGAGCCATTGCTCTCCTCCTTCCAAGCCTAACAAAACAGGTATGTGGAGGGGTGTGTGTGTGTGTGTGTGTGTGTGTGTGTGTGTGTGTGTGTGTGTTGGCATGGACTCTTAAGCCACTGAGCAGGCTAGAACTCCACCTGTGGGGCTTGGGAGTCAGCATGGAACGCTGTAACTTGTTTATTTTCTGCCCCTTTCTGTTCCCCAGTGGTTAGAAGCAGTGAAAACCCTCAGAAGCTTCACAAGAGCTTTCTGTATACTGGCTTGAGGCAGGAGAGGGGAGGGGAAGGTGTGGTAAGGCTGCAAGGGGCCTGCTTGGGTGGCAGAGGCAAGAACAGAACCTAATCAGGTCACCACAAGAGTGTCCAGGAAAAGAGTTATCAGAACCTCTAGGGTCAGACTGAGCTTTGAGGAGCATTTCTGAAGACCCAATGAGGCAGTCATCTGGGGCCCAGTCAAATCTCAAACCACTTGGTAATGTTTGGAGCAGACCAAATCGGGAGATAGGAAGTAAGCAGCAAAGTATGTCTGCACTAGTCAGGCAAACACATGGGAACTGGGACTGTTAGGGTAAGAATTACCCGGTAGCTAGCTCAGCAGGACAGGAAAAGAGGGCCCCAGAAGGCAGGCAAGGTCCTCTGCAGAAAAGCTCTGAAGACTAACTGCTTGGAGATTTCAGAGCAGCCCTCACAGAAGCCTAGGGAGCGTGCCTTCAGGCAGGGGAGAAGGTGGAGAACTCAAGCATCTTCCAGACAGAGTAGGAACATAAAGAGGAGAGACCCTGGAGGGGAGTTTTTCAGCCAAGCAGGAAACACCCACAGGGCTTATCTAGGCTGACTGATCTCCTGCCCTGAAGATAAGAGACACAATCCCAAAAGTTAGATATTTGAGAAAACAGAAAAACATCTGGAAAAAGACGGCTGCTGAAGGAGGGAACACTGTTTAAGATTGGCCCCACTAAACTGGGGTAACTTCAGGTCATGCTCCAAAGAGCTGCCCTATACAGGTGGAGGCCACTGGGCCAATACTGGCTGTGCTTTTTCTCAAAGGCTGTGGTTGCACCTAAGGACTAGTCTTTCTGGTTCTAAACATATGATCAGTCTCAACTGTCAGCAAAGACCTCCTAACTTGTAAGCTGAGCACTGCTCAGGAACCCAGAGAGGCTCAGCGCAGCACTTAGAGAAGAATAGAGATGTATCTATGAACAATGAGGAGCAACAGAACCAGCTGATGAGGAAGATGGCTTCTCTAGGAGCCCTGGCTGTGGCAAATGAGAGGCCAAAAGTCAAGAGCTGAACAGCCTAGATACTATTGTTAGAAATAAGAGTTCTGGAGCATCCTCTGGTGGCCATAAGGAACAACTGCTCCTCCTCAAAGCTGGTACCAGGGATAGGTCATCCCATCGGTCATGGCTACCGTTAGAAGACATGTTGGTCAGTCTCTTGGTTCAGATCCTCAAAGAGCTAACATGAACAGCAGCTAATGACCATTGGGAAACACAGATAGATAAGCACAAGATCACTGAGATTCAAAGAACCATGGCATAGCCTAAAGAATTGGGGAACTAGTTAAACTATCCCCAAAACGGCCAGGGTCTACAAAGATACAGAATAGGCTGGTGGGGGAACATCAGCTGGGAATGCTGGAAGGAACATATAAGATGTTCTAGGGGCAGATGCTTGATAAAGGGTCCATAGCCCATTTACCCCAAGCTTTCATTTGGGGTTTGAACAGGGCCTACCAGAGCTATGTCCCAGAGGAGGAACAAGCAAGGGCCTAGCCAAGCTCAGGTGAACTCGTCCTGATATCCTAATTATTTCTCTCATGAAGCTAGGTGGTTCACCACCACCATACAAAACACACACACATGCACACACACATACACACACATACACATACACACAGAGACAGACAGAGATTGGCCCTGTTTCTGATAGCACTAGGTGGAACAAAAGATCATTTCTTGGATCATGTCTGGGTTGACTGATCAGGGGTTGATTGATCGGTCAGCTAAACCCACAGATCAGGGGTAGGACCAGGAAACCCAGGAAGTGATTTATATTCCTGAAGTGAGACTGATGCCAACATTAAAGATTTGTGCAGCCCTATACTATAATGGTCCTATGACACTGCCCGCTTACTCCTCAGGTAAAATCTATCACCATCATTAGGTCACAGAGCACCCCTGTGTGCCAGGCCACAGTTGCCGAGGCACTGATTAATAGTACTAAGGGCAACTCTGTCTGCAGTTGGGCCTATGCAATGCTCTTTTTCAATTTCATTACAGTTCTCCCCAAAGCACCAAACCTGTTTCTGGGCAACTGTACCTTTTATCTATAACTTCCAGGTCTATATACTCTGAATAAAGAAGCCACCATAGGGGCAGGGATGGAAGCTATGAATTGGTCTAAGTAGTATGGATTTCCCTCACCAAAACTGAAAACTTGACTGACTACTGCCTCTTCTGAGTGGCCAATTTGTCAGCAGCAGTAAGCAACACTGAGCCTCCCCTCACTCCATGGTTTCTTCTCTTCAGGAGATTGGCTAGAGATGGATGGATTACTTCTATATGCTGAGAGGCACCCAACACTGCCTTCAATCTAGGACCTATCCAAACTATCCACTTCTGAATAGAACACAAAATCAGCAGGCCAACCTGAAGAAGAATGTTCATGGACCACAAGTGACCTCACCCTCACACAACATAGGCACTCGGAAACCCCACACAGCACACAGGCGCCTACACTTACCAACATACAAGCATGTACACACACTACACAGGCCAGCATGCCCATGGATCTCTCAGTTAACACACAGTCAAATGAGCACCCAGACATCTCTGTAGAGGTTGTGACCTTTGGTGTGCACTGATCTTCTCAAGCCTGTAAACTGAACCCAGCCCCAACCCTAGCTGCTCTATTACCTCTTACTGCCAAAGACTCTGCAGGGCACATCTCCATCCTGTCTAGACTGCTCCCCAGCAGAGGTGGCTGGAGGCTGAGGCTATGAAGGCCACAGTCATTGCATGATGAGGTCATCAGTATGGCACATCCCCTGTCCCTCTCCATCAGTCCACCGGCTAAGGAGTTGGACTTCTCCTACTCCTAGCCAAGTGACCTTCTGGACTGGATGGTGACACTTGGCAAGTGAGAAACAATTTGTAGATGAAGACCCCTATGGGTAACTGGAGAGAAAAGAAACTGTGCTTTAGGCCTTTCCCCACTTGAGGACTAGTTTTCTATTGTGTGTAACTGCAGGGGGAGGTGGTGGACTACTTCGGTATAGGAGTTAGGAATCCATTTTTCTAGCCCCAGCACTGCCATTTATATGTGGTATGACCTTAAACAAATTGCTCTCTCTCTGAGCCTCAATTTCCCCATCTGTAAAATGTCCTTTGCATTTCAGTCCTGATCTAAAAGTATCAGGAATTATTCACAGGCAAATCAAGCTTGTTTGGAAAAAAGACTTACTACAAGAAGAAAATTCATTATAATGACAACTATTCTATATCCATCTGTTTGTAACATGTTATCTTCAAACTATTTTCTTAACCCTGTTCAAATGTACTGCCCAATCTCTCAAAGGTTTATGCCATATCCTTCCAAACTGGACTAGAAGCTTCTGGTGTAGGCCTACGTCTCCCCCAGCAAACTTGAAGAACAGAAGGAGCAGAGCCCTCAAAACTTCTCTGGAAAGCCAGAGTCAAGTGGGGTCAGGATGGACACCAGGAAACAAAACGAAGGCTCTGTCCTAGGGTCTGTGGCTACCTGCTAAACCTCAAACACACACACACACACACACACACACGCGCGCGCGCACACACCCTGTAACACTCTTGATGTTGCCAATTCCTCTAATGTATAAAATCTCTCTATTCCTTATTTCTCCTCACCTCTTCCCCAGTGATCTAGTTCCCCAGGTCCCACCTCTTCTGAATCTTTCCAGCCTACCCCTCCCCACCAGAACCCCATCCTTGTCTCAATTTTTCCTGCTTCTGCACTCACCAGCCCCTGGGCCAAGGACAGAGAACAGCAACAGCAGCAATAGGGCTGGCGGCAGCTGGAGCCCAGACCCGAGTCGAGGCTGGGAAAGGGGCAGAGTATGAGAGAGGCGGGGGGCCAGCGGGAGAGATGAGGGCAAATACAGAGATGAGGGCAAAGGCTGAGATAATGGGTTGGACTGGGCTGAGAACTGAGGCTTGAACAAGGGCAGGGAGTGTGGTGTAAGGAGCGTCTGTGATGGGCAATGGAGCCAGAGTCGAGGTTGGGCCAGAGGCTTAAGCAGAAGCTGGGAATGGGGTGGGGACAGAGGCTGGGCTGGGATTTGCGACAAGGAGTGGAATAGGGGCTGAGGCGGGGAAGGGGGCCAGGCCAGGGACCGGGACTGAAAAGGGGGCCTGGACTGGGACCTGGACCTGGGCATTCGCAGGCACCCAGGCCCGCACCGGGACAGATTTGGGAAGCGGGTCGAGGGCGGGGCCGGAGGCCAAGGCTGGGATTGGGATAGGACAAGGGGCCGGGACAAGGGCTGGGCCATGGCCCGGGGCGGGGGCGGGGCCGAACAGGCCAGCGCGGGGCGCTCGCAGAGCTGACCCGCGACTCCGCTCCCCACCCCTGGGGAGTGACCTCCGGTGTCCTCGCGGGCCTGGGGCCGGGGTCCGGGACCTGGGTAGGAGTTCAGGCCTGGGCGACTCCGGGTTGCGCTGAACCGGTGATAACCAGGCCCCGCGGCGGCGGCCCCGTCCTGACGTCATTTGATGCTCCGCCCCTCTCGCAGTTCGATTGGCCCTTCTCTTTAAAACCCGCCCCCTTCATTATTCTATTGGCCTCTAACTTAGTCCTGCGGGGCTTCAAAGACAGACTCCGCCCTAGTCCCAGCGACCTGAGACCTTGCCTTCCTCACCCCAACCGCAGAGTCCCATGACCCCTCAGATTCTCTCAGCCCTCCCAGAACGCTCCACAGATCTACAGGAACCCTACGGAGACCCTCATAAACCCAGACTCCTCAAGGACGTACCACCCACGTCCCACCCAGAGAGTCGCTCAGACCCCGCAGTTGGGTCCAAAGCAGCCCCCTCAGGAAACCTC
>PVJO010015915.1:0-43616 GCA_004026905.1 Hystrix cristata | reverse complement strand
AGCCCAGGCTGGGAAACTTAATGAGACCGTCTCAAAATAGTAAGTAAAACGGACCGGAGGTGTACAACAAAAAAGAAATCTTTCTCTGTGCCCTCTACTCCTTTCTTTTACAGCTTTCAGTGACATTTTTTTTTAAGAATGAAAGCGCATCTCTTTAATCTAAATGTAGTATCTAGAAATTTCGAAAACCGGCTTGAAATCTGACTTCAGAAAACTTTCCAAAAGTGGTTGTTTGAGAAGAACTCAGGAGTTACCTGAAACTCCTGCCTCTCCACCAAGTCAGTGAATGAGTAAGCTCTGTGTTAAAGTTCAAACTCCAATAATAAGAGCTGACATAACTTACTGTGCATGCCGAACTGGGTTCCAGAAACTTCTACCTGACTTCCTTCCAAGGACAAAGTCAGCATTGTTAATCCTGCTTGACAGGGGACAGTGAGGCTCAGGGCAACAAACCTGCCCAGGACCACACAGCGAGCAAGTAGCTGGACTGGGACCCAGGCCTAGATCCTCGGTACCAAAATTAATGTGTTCCCCTTCTGTCTCGCTGCCTTTCAGCTGGCTCACCCAGAAACAGATCAAATAACGTAAAAACTCTTGCTAAAGTGAGCTGGAGAACCATTTACGAAGAGCACTCACCCTTTGGTTACTCCTTCTCTATGGTCCCACCCTCCTTATCTAAAAGCAGCTGCTTTTGCAAATGGCATCAATTCATTTCATGCCCCTTGACACCAATTTTGCCCTCATTAATCAGTCACTGTAGGAAAAAATAAATGGAAAAACACACTTAAAAGTCATTTGGCTGTTCTTAGCTTATTTTTACTATCCCAGAGAACGATCTACATCACCCGTGGGAATCAAGGGATTACTCTGCCAGGCCAGCGAGCTTTACGACCTGTCAGAGAAAACTGACTCGCCCGGGTGCACCACCTGACAAGCCGCTTCACATACAGAGTCCGTATTCACGATGTCGCCTCCCCCAGCGGACCGTGAGGGTTGTGATGGCATCGAGGACTCTACAGGATCCAGAGCACTGAGCAGAGCAGAAGCCCAATACATACATGTTGCTGCAAATATGACTGAAACGCTCAAGAATACAGCATGGAGGTCTGTGTGCAGCTCAGGGGAGCTCAGTTAAAACCACTTAATTTTACATACCAAAAACACTGCATGAGAAGCCACTGGGCATTTGTAAATTCACCAGGAGGGGTCTGTGTGTGAGACCAGCACTGTGAACATAAAAGATCATTAACTCGATGTGCAGCGGGAGCACCTGGCTCCACCCAGAGCTCCAAACGTCCGTGCCCAGATGTGCTCCACAATTGGCACAGCGCCTTCGACTCAGCTCGATTCCACGAACACCTTATGAGCACCTCACGCTGCCCTAGAGTCTGTCTCGCACCTGGTAGGGTGACAAACGTGACTAAGTGCCAGCAGTGCTTCGTGTGCAGGTACTCAGGACAGTTTGTGGACCGGGGCTTGCCCAGCGTGCAGAAGGCCCCGGGTTTGAACCCAGTGGGGGTTCAGTTTGTAAGGTTCCATCGCCAGTCATATTTTAGATAACATCTGAGCTGGTGTGTGTGTTCCAGGAGAGCATGAGAGAAAGGCATTCAGAAAAACGAAGCGCTACGTGCGAAGGCGCCGTTCTACCACACCGGACAGTGTCTTGGAAACCAGAAGGAGACACAGCATGAGGGAAGAGGACCAGCCCCCAGGTGAACCCACAATTGCCAGTGGGAGAGCAGGTAGACTCGGTGGGTTCCCCCACTTGGGGCTCCCTGAATGGTGACTTATTCAGAGGCAATGGGAGGCCACCAGTAAATTAGTAACTAAGCAAAAGTTAGCTTCGAGGATGCTCCAGTGCTTATCACAGTCATCTGACTTCCAAACTAGTAAAGAAAATTTAAAAAAAGTGAGGAAAATATTTTGAAAAGAAATGGTAAAAGGAAAATCAATTGAGGGATGTCACATTTGAAAAGGTAAGATTCCTAATGAACCGGGGAACTAATTCTATGGAAACAAATACTGTGTCACTTGATGATTGGAGAGCATATTAATAAATACAGTTTATGGACTATGTATTAATTATATTAACTAATATATTCTCCAGCCACTAAGTGATATGTATCACGTTACGGACTTAATGTATCATATGTCTAGGCCACAATTCACTCAATCCCGTATTGGTGGGCAGCAGGGTAAATTGCAGCACGCAGCTGAGCATGGTTAATCAAACACTGTGATTCAAAGTTATATATTAGATCGTGAGTACTTGTTATTTTCTTCTTTGTAATGTTCTTTATTTTATGAATTTTGAAAAATGAATGCAGACTTTTTGGGGGGAAGAGTTTTAAATACAGAGTCGGGTACAAAAATGAGCTAAGAGTAGCCATATATCCACCATCCAAAATGACCAATAATATTTTGTCATATTTTTTCAGATTTTTAAATAGAAATAAAAGCCACGATGGATATAATTATTCCCATTCCTTCTTCCCAACTGAAGAACCAATTATCACGTATTTTGTGTATTTTTTGAATCTGTTTCACACACACTCCACATCCATAAAGTACCATATAGAGTGCCATTTACACGCATGGTTTTAAAATGTAAATTAAATGATGCTTTCCCATCACTCAACATTATGTTCCTGAGATCAACCTGTGTTGATGTCTGTAACTGGAGATTATTCCCTTTACTCTGGCATAATGTTGTTTTAAATGTATCACCTTCTACTGTCAAGTCTATATATAGATATTAAAATTGTTTCCAGTTTTTCTCCAGAGAATCAATTGAGTAATAACTGAACTTGTATTTGTCTTCCTAGGAAATAGCTAAAGGTTATCTCTGAATATAAACACTGTAAATGAAAATAATGTCTGCGATGAAACTGTATTAGGAAAGTAACACTGTAAAGGTGGCCCAGATACTTAGTAAGATGACCTGGTTAACTCTTCTCTTTCCGAGGGTTACAACCTATCTGCTTTTATCCTACAGATAGTATTAGTGTAATACTCAAATTCCCCAAATGAACCCAACACCGCCACACTCTAATGGACAGTAAATAGTCTGGTAAGCAAACTTTGGATCTGACAGAGATCAGCCCTGGCAGGTAACTAGTTCCACTCTCATTGTTCTAACTTTACTTCTTGGGAAAAAAAACTTTAACCAAAAAATCAGCTGCAATTAACATTATCAAAAAGCCATTTGAACTCATTAATTCAACGCTAATGATGCATCCAAAGACTGTAGAATGCAGGCATCTGATTAACACATTTCTGAAAGAACCAGTTTCCATGAAAACTGTAATTCCATCTTTCATCCCTGTTTTACTCCAGGCCTTTGCTGGTCTCCCAAATGAGCTTAGCTTTCCAAGATCTCCAGTGAAATGACATTCGATTATCTAACCCCACATGGAGGGAAATCATATTTCTAAGCTGCCCTCAAGCTGTTTAAACAGCCCCCAAACAAGCGCAGTGTGTAGTACATTATGCATTTGGAGTCTGAAGGAAGAAGAATGGTAGAGAAATAGGAATAATGTGGCATCAACTGCAGGAAGCAAAATTAGCACAAGGAGGGCTGTTAACGAAATGATCTACACAGAAAAATTCAAGCTGTGTGCTGCTTCTCCCTAGTCTCTCCCACTCCTACACATGCATGTTATGCATCAAAAAGATACCATCTCTATTACAAACTGATATTTTCACCAACATCAATAAAGCCTCTCCTAGAACACCATAAACTCCTTCCCACACACAATTTCTTCCATCCCTCCCTTTCCAGTCAAAGCCAAAAGCAAACGTCCTCAGCAAAAATGCACACAGCCACCCAGGTTGGTGGGAGCTGCTTCCATCTACGGGGAGGAGCACTGTCCAGCCAACAGAGACATGGACTTTATTGCTGTGGAACAAAAGGTTGCATTCAATGGGCGGTGAAGGCAGACAGACGCCGGGATTTCACACCAGGATTTCTTTCTGGAAGGACACACTTCCCCCCATGGATGAGCCAGTGCACAACAACTGGTGCCACTCTGCAGTCGCCCAGAGTGGTGGCTCTGCTCACATCTCCTGTGGGATCCTGGGTCTTCCTTCTCCTGGTTCCTCACAAGGCGACTGCACAAGGTACGCACTCCATTGGCAACACTGTGAGCTGCACAGCACGGCACCCTGCCTTCCCATAGGGTGGGGACGTGCAGACCCCCGGGCCTGTTGCTGTGGCTGGAGATGGCTTGAGTGCACCCCCTGAAGGCTCCTGAGTTCGCGTGATCCTGAGTGCAGAGGTGGGGAGAGGGGGTGGGATCCTCACCAAGCAGGCCTAGTAGGCACTCGCCTCGGCTCTTCCCTCCAGGGCTTCCTGTCCCACCTCGTGATCGCACCCTCCTGAAAGTGCTCCTGCCACCGAGGTGTCATCATCACAGGGTGACACAGCTCAGAGGACCTCGTCAGAGCCAGCCCTACACTCTCTGGGCTCTCAGCCTCCAAAACCGCGAGCTACACAAACCTCTTTTCTGTACAAGTAGCCAGCATCAGGTATTCGGTTACAGCAACAACCGGGGGACCAAATGTTCAGCCTAGAGTCAGAGATACCCTCATAAAGGTTCCCAAAAGTGTAGGAACTAAATATGAACAGAAGTCTAGCATCAGGCAGATCCCCCAAGCCCCTTCTTCCTGCTTCATATTTAATGATGAACGCTGTACAGCTGGACTGTCCCTAGACACCAGGAATCTGGGATCCTATGCTGGTTTCTGCAACCCGTCTGGAGCGCTGGAAAACCTGGCAAGGAGCATGCGAGAAGTCAACTTGAAATGCTGGCCAGCTTCTTGGTGGAAGAACACAGTGTAGGCGTCAGACCTCGCAGCCGTGCGACAGCGTGGAAAAGTCTCTCCAGCTACAACAGCAGGGAATTCCAAAAAAACGGGAGCCCAACTAGCAGGTAGCGCAAGGCGAGAGTGGCGGTCAGCACAGCTTGAGGCTGGTGGGAAGGCAGCAGGTCAGCCCACTGCTCTGCTGCACGGGCGGATTGGAGCTGGGCTGAGCCGCAGGCCCCAGCAGCCACCGGCTAGTCTTCCCCACACAGAGAGCCAACCTGGGAGACGGCAGATACTTGCAGGAGCTGAACTCAGCAAGGATGAAAGTGATGACCCTGGCTGAATTTTCTTTTTAATAAAAAATGGAAAACACTGAAGAACAAAGAAAACACTTTAAGTGAGACAATGTGTTCACCCATTAGCAAGGAACAGGGAGAATTCTGAACAGATGAGTGATAGCATCTTGAAATGCAAGACAGACTTTATGCATTTTCAACAGCTGCATGAGCGACGGATAACGAAATACACACGAAACTCAAATATGCTTTTTCTATGGTATCCAGAACCACTAAGGAGAGGGCAGTGCCCAAAGTCATAAATAAGGAAGAGAACACGGAGGCAAGCTCTGTAATTTATTTAATCAGCTCACATTAAGAGCACAAAATCTGTTTTCAGAAATAAAAGAGACCAATAATTTTATTAGTTAAAAAGTGTCCTCTCCCTATAGCAGGCAGTAAGACACACAGAATATAAGTGGATAGGGAAGTACAAAGTATATGATGAAATTTGAGGAGGGGTGTGTGCGTGCGTGTGTGTGTGCGTGTGTGTGTGCGAACGAGTGTGTGCGCGCATGCGTGTTTTACTGCATTTACCCAACCTAAGATTTGGCTATAATAGAATTTTCCTTGAAATAGGCTGGCCACATAACAGAAGCAATTTACACATTCAATAATGTCCACATTACCAGAGGGTCCAAGCAGGAAAGAACCCTGAAAGATCAATTATTCTGATGTGCTTGTCCTATAAATATGCAAACTGAAGCTAAAAGTGTAACTGCCCTGAAGCCACACAGCTCCTCTCCCCACGCCTCTTCCTCTCTCTCGCCTCTTCCTCTCTCTCGCTCTCTCTCTCCAAGTATCTTATTCCTGTGTTATTTTCTGCTGCTCTCACAGTACCGCAGACAGGGTAAACTATTAGCAACAGAAGTTTCCTGGCTCACAGTTCTGGAGCCTGGGAAGTCTAACAGCATGGTACCAACACCTGGCCAGGCTTCCGTGCTGAATCATCATATGGTGGAAGGACAAGTGCGTATGTGTGAAAGAGAGCAGAAACATGGTGAGACTCATGCTTCTTAATAAAGAACCCACTCCTGTAATATCAACGTTAATCCACTCACAATCACCTCTTAAAGGCTCTGCCTCTTACTACAGCTATAGTGCTATAAATTTCGACATGAGTTTTGAAGGAGCCAGTCAGATGACAGCGATTCCCCAGGCCTTCTCCCTTCCATCTGACCAAAACCTTTGATCCTGAAATTTAAGCCAAGCTCCACTTGGCATCCACCAATGACTTCTCTCCCTTTGTACTTTTTCTCTGAAGCATACAAGAAATTTTCAAGTAACCATCTTGGAAGACAAAATCAAATGTTAATCACAAATATTTTTTAAATACAGACTTTCAGTATCTCACACTGCCATTTTAATAACTGGACGCCGTGAGACTCTGTAAGGTGGTGGCCGGAGCTCCTAACTCAACGGCCAGCAAACGGGACACAAACCACCGGCCCCTTGGTCATGTAGAAACCTTGGTGCCACGTCGGGGGCTGGTGAGCAGGCAGACAGGACGCACTAACGCCTTTACTGACATGCTGGCGGCTCCCCCAAAGAAGTTTCTAAGACTCATCATAGACTAGCAAATGCATACTGATTCAAATAATGAGCCTGAAATCAACAGCACTGTAAACTCTTGGAATAATTACAAAATGAAATCACATGGACACACGTGAAAAATCCAACCAGATGACGGTTTTCCTGGGTTGCTTGATCTATAATTTGCCAGGTCATCAAGATCTATAATTTGCCAGCATCATCTTTACATCTTTCACTTCTATCTATTCTCTTGGAAACTTCACCCTTCCAAATTGGACATCTGTGTAAGGCCACAAATTAGAGAACTTGATACCCAAGTAGTCTATGCATGGCCAAGATGCACTGATCCATCCTGATCTATATTTAAAAAAAAAATACTAGCTAGAGTTTTTAAAGGAAAAACTTAGTTTTTATAACCTGCTTTTCTAGTGTCCTACTGGATACACTTTCTTTTTCTCCGTCTTTTGTAATTTGACAAGTGAAAGTTCCATATTAATGGTATACAACATGATGTTCCAATATGCATATACATTGTGGAATGGCTCAATGAAGTTATTTAACATGAGCTTTCCCTCAAATCTATTCATTATTTTGCAACACAGAACATCAGTATCGAATGTATCAAAAGGTTTAGCGCCACTGTGATAACCCATCAGTTAGGGACTGACTTCTTTTTTTTTTTTTTTTTTTTGAGACAGGGTCCAACTGTATAGTTTAGCCTGGCTTCCAACTTGCAGCAATCCTCCTGCCTCAGCCTCCTGAGTGCTGGGATTACAGGTGCGTGCCACCACACACGGCTAGGGTCTTACTTCTAAAAGAGGGGTTCACACAGCAAGCAAGAAGAAGGCAGCAGAGGATGATGGGAAGGTAACAGGAAACAGAAGAGGAAAAGGAAAATATGTATTTTTAAGTTGACATGATTAGACTACGTCATGAGAAAGATTAGCAAATCCTATCACATTCCCCTTCCCTGACAAAATCTAGCCTGTCCAAAAGCTTCCAGAACACATTTTGTTCTACTAGATTATTGACACTGCCAAGGCTCATGTTGTTTAAATACACAGATGACTCCATCTCCCAAAAAGCTGGAAAATGGAAAAATAAAATGAAGTTGGAAGAAATAAATATTATATTTTTTAATCTAGAAGTTTTCCTTTGTATTCACTGATAGTAAAGAATTTTTAATAACTAAAATGTTACGAGGGTATAGTGATTGTGCTGGGAAAAAAAAGTGTGACCTTTACAGAAATATATATATATATATACACACACACACACACACACACACACACACACACACACATATGCTGAAATAATACGGAGAATATGCTAAAATAATCACAAATGAGAACCCAAGTGTTCTTTAGAGGACAAATCTTTTGATTGATGAGTAGAGACCCAAGCTTATATTTGTGTTGGTGCAGGCCTATACTCCTAGCACTCGGGAGGCTGAGACAGGACAATCACCACAAGTTCAAGGCCAGCCTGGACTACATAGCGTGACCCTGTCTCAAGAAAAAATGACCGTTATTATTCAGCATTCTTTTTATTATTATGTTTCCATGTTTTAGAATTGTGGCAAAAGACATGTAACATAAAATTTACCATTTTAATTATTTTAAAAGTGTATATCTTAATAACATGAAGTACATACTCATTGTTATGTAATCACCACCATCCATTCATCTCCAGAACTTTACCATCACTCAAGACTTTAATGTCCATAATCGGCAACTCCCTATTTTCCTCTCTGCCCAGACCCTGCAACCACCATTCTATTTTCTTTCTCTGTCACACATACATTTGATCGAATTTCATGAACTCAGAATTAGCAACAAAAAAATTCTGATTTCAAATACTGATACGTTATCTAAAACATAGTATACCTTTTCAGGTATACAGAACTGTGTAAGAATGAAGGACAATTTAAGAGGATGTGTGGTTTTGTCATGAACAACACTGTCATGAACATCTATGGCAGGTATTTTATTCCTATTAGTTCAGTAAGAGCATTTGCCAGAACCTGCTGAAATAAAATCACACACATTCTTCGATTTCTGACGAGTTGCCAAGCTGCCCATCAGAAGGGTTGTAGGGTTCCCACTGTTTCTACATACTCAGATGGACATTCTAGATTTGGTGGGGTGAGGGTAGGGCTGGATAGAGTTCAAACAATGACCTACAGTTCCAGCGAAATGTTTATACTGCACTTCCTGGCAGTCACGAGAGACTTTTCCGACATGAGGTCTGCCTGATAGCCAGAACAGGAAATCCACAAAGGTTGGAAACAGTCATAAGCTAGGAATCACAGTTCCAAAAGGGGACATTTTTTTCTAAGGAAATTGAAGGTATGTGTGACACTTAAGCTTAACTGTGTCAACTTAATTGGCTTGGGAGCTGCCAGGGATTAGTGACCTCTGAGTGTGTCTGGGTGAGTCACGGAGGTGTGGCCTTGGGGGTCTGTATCTTTCTCTCTGCACCGTTCCCCTGCTCTGTTTCCTGAACACCCAGAACTAAACATCTTCGCTCGTCCTCACTCTTTTACCATGGTATTCCCACCATGGAACCAGTCAACCATTGACTCAACCCTCTGAAACCATAAGCCAAAACAAACATGTCCTCCTTTAAATTGTAGGTGTTGGCTATTGTGTTCTATTGATGGGAAAACTGACTAATCAAGTATGATATCCCCCCTTACTAACTCCTAAAGTCTGCTGTATTAGAAGGGCTATAAAAGAGGAGAATAAAATACATACACTATTTTATCTTATCCTTACTGCTACCATTTTCAAATGCCAACCAAGGAAAGTCAACTCGACTAAAAAGACTATTGTTTTATAATATTTCAAAGTATCAAGAATTCATTGTATCTTATGATTACACACCAGCTACTTTTGCATTTACAAGAAAATCACCAAACCAACATTTTCTACCTTGTAATTTCATGTCTGAGCCATTAATTGAGCCTGTTTGGGAATGACCATTGGGAACCTTAAAAGAACCCACCCCACTCTTGCTTTACCCAAAATCTCATTTTAGATGAGGTTAAATTCTCTGGTTATAAAAGTTCAGTTTCAAAAATTCCTTCTAGAAATAAAAATGTCTTCCTTTGGTGTCCTCTACCAAAAAAAAAAAAATCTTAGAAAAAAAGGCAAATGCCATAAAAGGAACTTTGTACTCAATGTATCTTTATTCTTCGCTCCAGCTGTGGTCAAGCCTGTGGTCCTTTCCCATGAAGTAGTTTCTGAATATCCCATAACTCCTTTCCCATTTCCCCCACTGCCATCAGTTACGATAACATATGTTTTCATTTATAGCATTATGGATATTCTCTAGACAGTCGGTCTGTTGAAAAGAAGTTAATCCCAGCAGTGAGCCCTGATCCCGAATTCTCAGCAATTTCTTGGGAACTCATGGTAAGGCTATTTATACTGAGGCTGAATCTGAATGTGTAAACAGTTGATGGAGGCTACACTTTCATGCATTGGGCTTAAATCTCATTCTGTATTTAGAGCAACACAGCAGAAGAATACATTTCTCATCAGTAGATTATCTGAAAGACAACAGGCAAAATTCTCCCAATAGTTTCCTGCTCGTTATCACTGGGACAGAATACCCGCTTTTATTGAGCACCTACTAGAGACCAGGAAGTACTGATCCTTTCACATGTGCCATCTAGTCCTCTGTAAGCACTACCACTAACTCACAAGGACAGGACATTACTCGCATTCACACTTCACTGAGACTCACTAAAGTTAAGAAATTTGTTCAGAATCACAGTTATGAAAGCCAAGGTTTGAACATTCATCTCTCTAACTCAAAGTGCCAAGATGACACAGATAGCAATAATGGCACGATGATGTGTGAGGATGAGGGAAGGGGATGCAGGGACTCTGAGTGATCCCTATTGTTATGGTTTGTGTCTAGACCTCCCCCCAAAGCCTCATGTGGTCATAGGTGGGGCTGGATCTAGGGTGTGTGATTACTAAATTAGTCCACTGACTGGTTTGGCAGAGTTCTGCTGGGACCAAGGATGTGATGCTAGGATTAAGGGTGGGAGTGCTATCCAGTTTACTGCGGACTGAAACTTCTACGAACTGTGAGCTAAATAAAACTTTCTTCCCCTAACTTTGGGTGTCGGGTATTTTGTCTCAGCAACAAAAGAAAAGTAACTAAGACATCTATACATCAGCGACTGCCCAGCCCCATCATCTCTTGTCCTGGAGGTCTCCACAGTGAGAGGTGAATTAGCTAGGATGGTCTCAGAACACAAACAACCAGAAGGACCAACGGGCAGGAAGTATGGAGAGGGCTATTTTCAAAAATACACATAACCACCTGATGAGCTCACTGCGTGTTATGAAGAAAGAGACACAACTGCCCATTAATTTGTTAAATATCCCACACTGAGAGCACGCACATGCACGTATGCACATGTGCACCTGTGCGTGCGCGCGTGCGTGCACACACACACACACACACACACACACACAAACAAAATAATGGATTCTAACCTCAAACCCAGAATTTTGCCTTTGCCAAGAGTCCTCTATTCATTCCAGCAAACCTAGAGGGAGTCACACAGCCCAGTTTACACTAAATATTTGCTGTGAACTCATGCAGCAACTCTGAAGAAGAAAGGATGCAGGCAAAGCACATCTAGGTTGGAAACTAGTAGTTTGATCTTGGGCAAAACCGGCCAGTGGCAGCCCTCTACTTGCCACCTTGTAAGCTAAGTATCAGAGTCCCCCACACTATCTCATTTAACCACACAGCCATCTTTCAGGTTGGAATCTGTTATCCTCATTTTCTGAATGGTAAAGCCCAGGTCTGAATTAAAAAGCAATGGAAGCAGGACCTAAAATCAGTCTTTGATACAAGTCTCATTCTTTCTCTCTCTCGCTCTCTGTTGCGGATTGATCCCAGGGTCTTAGTACTGAGCTATATCCTGGCTCTTTTTTTTTTTTCATTTTGAGACAGCATCTCACCAAGTTACCCAGGCTGGGCTTGAACTTGCAATCCTCCTGCCTCGGCTTACCAGAGTGCCAGGATTACAGGTGTGTGCCACCGTGCCTGGCTGGATTTCTGCTTTGATACACAGATCAGAATACGGACTGAAAGGCCTCATGAGCATCTCCTGAGGCAGCACTGGTGAGGTGTGCCACAAGAGCACCCTACAAGAGCAGCTACTGATACACACCTCGCCACCACCACAGACACCACCACCAGCAACACGGCCAGGATGGTCATCCCAGGTGAGAGAGGAAAACAGCCCCAGCTGGGGACGCTGCTAATAGACATTTATCGGCGTTCCTGAATGCTTTGAATTATTTTCATCTCCTTCAACACCTTTTTCAAAGGCGGGAAACTTAGCACGTTTCCTCCCCGAACAAACTTGGCTTGAACATGACCTCTGCTGCAGCCTAAATCAACACACAGCTAGTCTCTCTCCACACCCCGCGCTCGGAGGACCAGCGCCGCCAGGTTTTCTCCGGCCTCTGGAATTCTGCTTCCTCAGAACCAAGGAGCTGGTTTTGTTTTGTTAAAGCCTACTTTAAAAATCTCCGGGGCCCAGGCTTGCCAAAGTCAAGTTTGAAAAATGTTGGTGTCAAAAGACTTGGGCGAGTTCTTCTAAAAATAATACCCTGAGATCCAGGCAGTTACATTTTCCTTGAAGTACATATTATCGCAAGGGCGCACCGAGTCACTGACTTGAATATCTGACTGAGTTTGCAGGTAACTTTTCTTGGAGTCCAATATCGGATGCGTCCTTTGACGGTGACTTACACCCATCCAACTTTGGGCTCACAGAAGACACACGCTGGTATTAAAAACAACGTCTTCGAAATGTGCTTAAAAACAGAATACAGGGATCAGGAGAATCTTCAAACACCAAAACTCAAACTCTACTCTTCAGGAAACTTCTCTTACAAAATAAATTAAAATATAAGTAATGAACTTTGTATTGCACATATCCAAAGAAGATATGGATGTTAACGTTTAGTTCTTAAGTTATTGAGTGAAATCAAATAGACCAATTCTCTTTCAGCTCTGTAATTCTTGCGTTGAATAATCAGGAAGTTTGGACAGACCAAATGAATATTTTGAAAAGTGCATCTGGTAATAATAAAGTCACTATAAACTCTAATCTCCTATTATTCTACTATTATACATACTATTAACAGTAAGCATATATATAATTGGCTATTTCACTATTAGAATCTAATCTTTTCTTGGCTTATCATCAGCTTTATCAAATTACCCACTGCTAACATGTGATGTCTGAGGGTTTTCTGGAGTTCTTTGTACCCCGCCTTCTCCACGGGGGACTTCCTACTAAGCTGAAAAAAGCCATCCATTCCTCTTGAATGAAACTGCAGTGTGGCTTGGGAGAATCCAGGACAAGGACACAGGAGATGTGAATTCTGGCCCCACCCTGGCCACCCTCTAACCAAATGACCTTGAGCAACACACTTACTTGTTAGACCCTTACTCTTCTCGTTTACAAATGGGCACATAGGTACAGCCTTCTAACAGTCACTCATCTGAGTTCACATCCCATGAACAAAATCTAAAATCCTTTTATTGTTATTCAAATGCACACATTTATGCGCCTCACTTATGACTATAAATTAGACTTATAAATTAGAAATAGTAACTCTAAATAAACATTTATATTTATTAATTGATCTATTAATACTATGAAGCCCCTGCTATGGGCCAAGTGTTGCACTAAGGCTAGGAAGAAGCCAAAGACCAGCATCTGTAAATCCCCCTCCTCACAGGTAATAGAGGAGACAGACATTGAACAGGAATTAAAAACCAAGCCTGCTGTAGTTTAGAATTACATCCATGTGTAAACTAGAAAGAGAAGCAAGCAAATGATTAACATAGAATTTGGCCTCCAGAAGCCAGGTGAACCGACCAAGGAAAAGCACTCTGGTAGTGTTAAGAGTTTTTAAGTTGGATGTTCGTGCTATTATTTGTTAAACTATACTTAAAAATGTTATAGCCTCTTTTGCAAACATGCCATATTTCACAAGTCAAAGTTTTAATAGATTACATAAGAAAAAAATCAAATCATGCACAAACTCAAAAGACCGGTACTACTGTACATTTCTTTAGAATCTAAAGCAGCCAAAACATACATGGTTTCAGATTGTAACATAGTTACTCTGATGTGATTTCAGATAGCATTTTAAAGAATTACAAACTCAGTCTTGGTTTGCCTTTTTTTTTAATCCTACAGTTCTTTTCAAAGTGCCCAGTATTTTCAGTTAAATCACTGGTCTGCCCCAATCTTGGGTTTTCAAAAAAAAAAAAAAATCACTGGTCAATCTCTTAAGTAAATTTAAAACACTGTATTATTTAACACAGATAAAATAATGTATTGTTCTCTCTTTCATCAAATGCACACCCATATCTAACGCTTGAGAGCTTGAAAACTTATGAACATCAAAAACTTAGGTTTTCAAAAAGTTCAACAGCCTATACCTCTGAATTTTTGAAGTTTTCAGAAATTTGGGAAAGGAACTGTCAAAGATCATGCGGATAACGGAAGTACAGAGGAGGGCAACCAAACTATTCATGTCCCACTGGAATCTCATGACTTCAAGGCCACTCCGGAAGCCATCACTGAGAAAGGGTAGGCTCCAGGCTTCCTCCTGTCCCTTTCCTTCTGCGGTGCTTACGGATGGGTATAAATGCAGGGCCTGTGTGAGCCTTCCTTGGGAGACCGGCATCTGGTCACCTTCCGGCCTGCCACCAGATGCAGGCCTGTGGGACATCAATCATCTCAATAGCCAAACAATGTAGGTGTCATCCAAGGGCCACCACTTGGGGGCTGGGGGAAACACAAGACTTTCTCCTGCTAAAAGGTCTCTCCTTGGCCATAAGGAAAAGATAAAACAGCGACTAGACCTAAAGTTATTTCATGAACAAAAAGAGAAACTTCCTTCTTCCATAAAGGGGTCAAAGACTGCCCCTTGCAAAAAGTGTGTCTTACAAGAGTTTAAACTCTTAGCATGACACGCAAAAGAAGTATGACATCATTAAAACTATCGTGCTCTAAAAATCCCTAAGTACATTAACAAGGAACTATTACACAGCCAGCCCTGTGTCCCCGTAAGTTCCGCATGTGCAGTTTCATGCAATCATGCCTGGCTCGAAAATATTCTCTTAAAAATTGTGTTTATAGTGAACATGTAAGGACTTTTTTTAAATCATTATTCTCCAGACAATACAGTGTAACAACAACTAGCACAGCATTTACATTGCATTATACATAATCTAACGGTGACTTAAAGTATATAGGAAGAGGCATCTGTGAATCTCGGTACCCACAGTGGTCCTGGAATCAGTCCACTGAAGATACTGAAGGAAAACCGTCCTTGGATATTTCCAAAGGTGAAGATTTAACAGTGAATTCATTTAAGTAACACACTACCTGGTCTGTACTCCTTTGCAAAAAATACTTGAACATTCCTATTTCTTTAACTTGGGTGTTCACTTAATTGAAACACTGTTGATTCTCGTTATGTGCAGTAATTACAATTCTCTACAACGTCGCCACTAGGTCAGCGACGAGGCCTTTGCTCCTATGGTAAATACAGGGAACCGCAGGTCACACGTCTCCCCATGGATCCACACAGACTCGGTTCACGTGTGTTCCTGTTGAAAAACATTGTACTCAATATGGACTTCTGATTCATGGAGATTGAACTCACGGCCGACAGCACAAGAACTCGTGTCGGAAAGAAGCGGGTCCGATCCGTGGATTTTCTCTAGAAGGCAGGCGCGGCACGACTTTCTTGCACTCAGGAAAACAGAGGACACCTGGAGCACTAGGCTTGGGAGTCATTTCGAAAAGCGGTGAAATCATCAACAAAAATCACAGAAACGAAACAAGCATGGCACCATACGGATGGTGAGAAGACGTGTTTACAGCTGGAGGGCTGAACACAGGAGGGCGGAGAGGGGCTTGCGACTGCGAACAATAGATGTGAGTGACAGGAAGGGCTGAGTTGGGGGGAGGGAGTCACAAAATATGCAAATACAGAATCGGTGAATAAGGAGGAACAGTTACTACTTGAAGTGTATCTTCTGCTTATCCTCTTGCAGTTCAACAAGAGATGAGGACCTCACACATTACAGTTTTAATGTTAAATCGAAAAGAGTATCTGAAGCTTTTTATGTGATAGTTTAAAACATCGGCCCTTTCTTTCCTGGACGAGCTCCCACCCTATAAAAAGACAGCCTAGTGCATCTATGGCCGCAGTAAATGTCATGTTGAGGAGCCTTCTGGGGACACCTCCTGCTGGCTGCTAAGCGGGTACCTCTCCCACTGCTCTAGCCTCAGTTTCCCCAGGTCCATGGTTGAGCCTCACTCCACACAAATACAGCAGAAAGCCCCCAAATCACAAGATATTTAAACAGAAAGGCTGGTTCTCTATTCTTCTACACACCACAGAATCTGCCCTTAACCAAGGTAGAAATCAGACAGAGGTGTGCCTGGCAGCTCTGCCCCAAACACCGCTGCTTCCTGGGCTGGCTTTGGGTCTTCGCGTCTGCCTCTCTGGAGACGCAGATGCAAGGGGTGCACCTCTCTGATGCTGGGGGATGTTTTTGAGGATGTGGTTCATGACATCCTGTCCCCTTCAAGTGGACCCTTTGGACAGGTTCAGTCTAGCCTTGGTGGCAGGAGCCTAGCGCTCTTTTAGAATAGGTTTGCTCTTAGGACACAGAAGACTGAGCATCCAAAGCACAGCACTCCAGTAGAGGCTGCAGGAAGCTCACAGACACACGTGTGGCCTGGTGGCCTCCACGCTGCGAACAGGCCTCACTCCTGGATCCAGCTCTCTTTTTGTCTTGATGTTCTTACCTCCTTCCCATTCACATTCCCAGCTGTCTGTAACCACTGGGGACAGAGAGGAGGGGTGCAAATCACATGACCTTTGTTCACTTCCTAACTTCCTTTGCTGTTTTTGATTCCAACCGAACTCGTGGCTCATCTTCCTCTTGTCCTTCTCCGTCCTGCCCTCCTTCTACATTAGGCCACACTGCTCTTCAGGTTTCAAATTCACATGGTCCCTTCCCCAGGTCACTCCATACTGCAGGGCTACAGGATGCTGCTCACCCGTGCCAGCCACACTGAAGACGGGTGTCCGCACGGTGACCCGCCCTGATCGTTCAGGGCCTGGTGTTGTTATCAGGCAGGGAATCCAGAGTCTGTTTATGCTTTGTTTGTGCTCTAAATTCTGGATTCTAGTTCACTGCAAGCAAAGATTTGAAAGGATGAACGTAGGGCATAAGGAAATTTATTTAAGTAACAAAAGAAAAGGAAACTGCTTCTGTCACATGAATGAAAAAGCCACTGTCGCTGCCAGGCAGTTAGGGATCCAATAAAAGAGGGAGGCTAAAGAGTGAGCTAAAGATAGAGCATGAGTTAGGTAGGGAGCAGGGGGCAACGGGGCAAGAGCTGAGCTCCTGAGATTGTGATTGTTTTCCTGATCCTGTGAGAAGAGGGTGGTTGATTTCACACCCCAGGCTGATGGTCAGTCAAGCCCACTCCCTTAGGTCACGTCCATTTTCCCATCTAAGTCAAGCCACGCCCTATTCCTACCTCAGTGTGACTTCCTTCAAGAACAGCTAAAGAAATCACAGGTGGGGACCAAACTGGCCCAACAATGGCAGCCAAGGGGGGCGACTGCACGCCCCTAGCAGTCTCTTGCGTGTGGCACTCTTGGGTAGATGGCACGACTCTTCCAGGTGTGCCCTCTTGAGAAGACAGGTGCACAGAGAACTCAGGTCTCGGTTTTGTGTGGAAAGACCAATGCAGAAAGTGCACGGCTATGGTCCCCGGGCCTAGGAAACCACTGGATTCTCAAAGTTAATTCACAATTGTGGTTCCGTCTCAGTACTCTGGCTGGGAAGGCACCGACAAGGCCTCTATTCAGTGAAGCGCTGTGTTCCTAGGTGATGTCACTCTGTCTGTTTGCAGTTTTTGTACCTGGTTAAAATTAAACTCTGCTAAATGCCTCCCTTACAGGGTTCTGGTATCTGTGATGAAGGACTTTGCACTTTTTAAATTAGTCCCAGGAGTTACACACACCACTTATTTTGTGAATTATCCACCAACCAAACAATCAGTCACCCTTCCTAGACAAAAACTGTACAATCTAATTTTTTAGGTTACAAGAATGAGAAGACTAAGCTTATATTTCTGATCTACACATGATAATTAAGAATTTATCTCAGAAGTCTTAAGAGAAATAGGATACAGCTCTGTATTTTCTATACTACTTGAAAATGCCATTCCAAGTAGCCATTAATACATTTACGAATAGAAAACAATTTTTTCTTTTAGAGAACTGTTCTGTTAAAGCTAAAAAGATTCCTCATGCATTAATAATGAAATAAACATCCGCTATTCTACTAGTTTGGACCTGATCCTCTACTTACTCTGAAAAGGAAAACCAGAGCCAGCTTTTTAAAATTAAGTTTTAAGTTTATATAAGCACAAAATGCCCCATCTAGCACTCCAATTAGTTTCTATCAAAGTCTTCGCCTCACGTTATTTAGGCACTATATGATTTTTCATATAAAACACTGAATTTAAATGTGGGAGATGAGATTTGTTTTCCCATCAAAATTAACTGTTCTCACAAAAACATCCTACAAAATGCTTTTAAGAATTAAGTAGGTGTACTTGGTTTTATTAGTTTCACTAAATGGGCTTTACAATTAATGATCCATTTTTTTGAATTTAAAAAAAACACACACAAAAATTACTATAGATTTCTCAGAACACAGTAATATGGAGTGGTGGTTAGACTCAATTGTGTAAACTTGATTGGCTTAAGAGCTGCCCAAGGATTGATACACAATTCAGGGTATTTCTGGTAGGTCATGGAGGTATGACCTTGGTCCTCTGCCCCTCCCTTTCTGGCACTGTCTTTGCTCCCTGGCCACCAAAAACTGAACATCTTTGCTCTGTCATACCTTTCACCCTTCCACTATGATGTTTCCTTAGAGCCATCCGCCATGGACTGAATCCTCTGAAACCATGAGCCAAATGAACTGTTTTGTCCTTTACATTGTGGGTGTTGGGTATTTGGTCCCAGCAACTGTAAAGCTGATTAAAATGTGTCATAAATAAAGTATTCTTTTTAAAAAATCTAATCCTTTCAGGAATTAAACTTCAGTAATTCCAAATAACATTAAAAACCAATGAATCTAATTACAAAACTACTTGGGAAAGGGAAATGGTTTCTAACTTCAGCACTAGCAATAAATGAAATTCCTCTCTTTGGTCTAATTGATAGTTAGAATATAAGTGAGTATTTCCACAGTAGCAAGTAAGTCATGGCACAAGAGCCTTCTTCCCTGTATGAGGTGGGAGGGGAACCAGACAGAGCCAAGCCCCCGAGACCTGTTTGGGAGTGGGCCTGTCACTCCACATAGTGCTTTCTTGTACCTAATATCCATTGCCCTCTACTCCCACCCAGCAGGAAAATGACTGATGAGGCAATGAAATGAGTCAGTGCCACATTTTCATCTCACTCTGGCCATTGCCGATCATTTTCTTCCAAGGAAATAATGAAATAGGACTTTAATTCTGACTTGGAAAGGAGCAAGCGGCTTGTCATAAGTCCATTTGCTAGGCTCCTATTGCAAGCCCAATCTACAGAAATTGAGCCCTTCTCAAAGATGAGTGAAAACTCATCTTGGAGATGAGTGAAACCCTAAACTTCTCCACAATGTGCAAACAGTGGCGAGTGCCAGGCTGCACGTGGCTTGTCAGTTCACAGATGTCGAAGTGAACCAGGAGCTCAGAGGAGGCAGGCCTGCAGCAGAGCACTGGACGGGGGAGAGCTCGGTCTCTCCGGAAAGAGCATTGCTTTTGTTGTTTTTAGAAAACCAATTTTGAAGCAGCTGATATGCTTGTTATTTTGATCATGGTGACAGTAATGTGAGCCTACACCTAGGTCCAAACTCACCTAGCTGTTCACACTAACTAGGTGCACATTTTGTATACCTGAGGGGAGGGGGAAGGGAAAAACGAGGAGGAGGAGGAAGAGGAGGAAGAGGAGGAGGAGAAGAATAAAGGGAAGGAGAAGGGGAGGGGGAGGAACAGGGAGGGTGGGAGGTAGGAAAGAAAGAAGGAAGGAAGGAAGGGAGTGTCTCTTAGGAAAATCAAACTGTCAATGAACAGTCAGCTAGAAATTTGGGGTCAAATGTATCTCCATCATAAGTTGTGCCAATTCTTTCTTCCACCTTAAATGTATGCTATTCCTCTAATACTCATAAGCATGCATTTTCATTGAAAAGGCTTTCCTGAAATTTTAATATAGTTCAAATTGCCCCAGAGGAAATGGATCATTGGTATTTCCTTCAAGAGACTATAGCTTAGGGGAAGAAAAAAAAACTTCTAGAAATTAGGCACTGGCAAGGGGACAGAAGGTAGGGACTGTTTCTTTTCTAATTATTTAGTAATAGGACTATGAGTTTTATGTACTTTAAATAAATTGTTTTATAATTACCCTGAAATCTAATATGTTGGGGAGAGGTAGGCTGTGGAAGGTAAAAATAAAAAACTCCTCTCAAAAAAACCAACAGTAAATTCAAGTTTAGGTCCAGGTGTCATTACAAAAATAACTGACAGTTAACAAAGAGATCCTTTACCGAAGTGGGAAAGCGAAATTCATCATCCAAAGGGGAAACACAAGTTATAAGAGTCTTCTTGCTCAATGGAACACACAGCCCAGAGGGACTACTTGAACTGGGCATGGCACGTGTCCCACCATGCACTCAGTATATCTGAGGTAATCAACTACAACATTAATTGGTTACAGACACGTTTCAAAACCTCAGCCTAACGCCAAGATGGGGAATCAACCAACGTCCATTATTATTAATCCATCAGAGTTGAGACACTTCATTTGATGTGACAGTATTACACGAAGTAACACTGAAAAGCACTGCTCACCACCTACCAGCCTGGGGACACTGGGCCATCATCTGTAACAGGTTCTTCTCTCCACTGGAGCAAGCACAGAAGGCTCGAGATAGAACAGTCGAAACTGAGCTATAAACACTTCTTTCTCACAGTCTCTAAACTAAATGTCCAACTAAAGTTCTTCCACAGAAAATGCTCTAAAGTCAGATTTAGAAGCTTTGACTTATTAATGAAATTCAGAGACACATAGATACAGAGTAAAACCTTATTTTCTTCAAGATATATTTGTGTAGTTAAAGCTAAAATTAGTCAAAAGCAATTATACCTTATATTCTTGAAACATGTTTTTTTAAACTATTCTTTCCTACAGTCTGTACCTTTGAAAGAAACAAAGGAGTTAGTATTTTACATACACATATATATGTTCTTAGATATTTCCACTCTCTTTGAGGAAGAATAAAATCTACTTTCTATGTCAAACTCATCAATGGTTTTGGAGACAATCCTGTAGGTATCAACCTTAGACTGAATATATGTACACACACACACAGGCACACACAGAACTCACATTTCAGTCAAAGAAGCCTGGATTTTCAAAAATCTTTTTTTAAATACGAAAAATAATCTTCCCATAACTAAGTTTCCTACTCAGCTGGTGAATGTTTAGTTCTATTCTAGACAAAAGCATTTAGAATATCAAGCAGCGCCATGACTCAATGGTAGACTGCCTGCCTAGCTTTTGTGAGGCCCTGGGTTCGATCCTCCGCTTCTTCAACTGAAAGATGCAGATAACAGGGATAAGGGTGTAGCTCCTGAGTGCTTGCCTACCACGCGCACGGTCCTGGGTTCCATCACTAGCACCCAAAAACAAAACAAGATACCAGTCTTTGTGTATGTAAGAGATCCTATACTTCTCTATCCCTCCAGGGGAAGAAAGCAGACAAGGAACATTTACATATTAATGAAGTATGTTCCTTTAGTAGACCTAGAACATAACTCTCACAGTGGTCCACCAGCAGGTCATATTTCATACTGAATGACTTAAAGCGGAGCCTGCCATTGGGAGATTGCTACATCGCTCCCCCAAGACAGAAAAATAAATGGGCTACGTGGCAAAGGACAGTAGAGAGGCCTGTTTGTCCAGCAGCAAAGATGTGTCCAGAGGTTGTCCCTCTCCACACATGCTGTGGGGTCTCTTCCGTCGCACACAGCTTGCTGGGGGGAGGGGCCCACCTGTCAGGCCACTGAGCACCTTGGTGGTGATGGCAGGGTCACTCCTGAGCCTCTTGAGGGCCAGCCCCTGAGTCTGTCTCTCTGGGAGCTCCTGAGCTTAGCTGTCACCATACTATGGTGACCTACATTTACTCAGGCGTTTACACTACAACCCCACTTCACCCGCTGTGTGAATGGATTAGGCTCTTCTCAAAGGTTAGGAGAGAGTTCTTGTTTCTTTCTACTGACCCTAGAGTCCCCTCACAGCACCTAGGACTGGTGTGTCCCTGGACCTCCCAAGTGTCACAGGGAAGACCAGATCCCTGATTTCATAGGTGCAGGGAGTCTCCCGATTGGAGTGAATCTCTGTCCTGCTCCCACACAAGGCCTTCCCACTATGCCTCCTCCTAAAACGTTTATTCTGAGAAAGGAAGAATTTGAAAGCAACTCTCACTCTGTCGGGTAATATTTGTAAGTGTGGTGATTTTGTGTTTAAATAATTAATTGTCCTCTATTGACCAGTGAGATGGCTTCCTCAGGCAGTGCCAGCGCCTGTCACACAGTCTCTGCACCTCAGCCCTGACGTTTCTACCAAAAGACCCTAAAAAGGACCCGGGCTATTGATCTACTAACAAAGGGCCCTAATTACTCACCATTTTGTCATGTCATAGAAACACCAAGAACGTACCATTTCCCTTTTTATTTATTTGAGCCCCAATGTCCTACCTCTTCATTCTTTTCTCAAGACAACTGAGAGAGAGAGGGTAACGAAATCATGTTTCAACAAACTAGAAATGCACCACACGCCCCCCATTTTCTCCCGCTCCACCACAGGTCTGCTGTGGAGGGAAAGTCGTGTAGAGGCAAAAGCAGCCAGAGCTTCGAGGTTGGTCACACACGGACCCTTCCCGGGCCCTGGACCTCATTTCTTATCTGTCATCTTGTGCTAAACTGGAATCTAAGGCTCCAGTTTTTCTGAGGAGGGAAGAAAGGATATGCACACTCAGTGCCCATCCAGGGCAGGAAGCCTGACACCATGAGAGGGAACAGACACCATGTTCCCTCTGGATCCTTCTTGGATACACTAAGTATTTTAAGTGTTCCAAGAGATCTGGGGTTATTCTCCCAGAGCTGCAGCAATATACTGAAAACAGTCTATAGATACATTAACCCATAAGGAAGTATAATTCCCCACAAGCACTAAAAGGCAGTACCCCATCCTCACCACGGATCTGTCTTTCCAGGTTGGGAAGCTGGGTTTTTCCCTACAATAAAAAAGGCAAAGCACACTTTCTCTGCCAGTTGCTTTTAAACCCCAAGTATTATTTTAAAAATGCACTAGGAGATCTTGGTGATGTCTGTGCCTTCTCAGCTCTGGTCCAGTAAGGCTTTGACCAGGTAGAATATTACTAGATTTATGACACAAAATAGATAGTTTTAATTAAATTTCATTTGGAGGAGTATTTCTTTTTCCTAAGTCTTCAAACAGGTGGTACTTAAATGAAGATCTTTATATCTTAACAAAGTCAGTTTTTCCTGGCTATAACCAAAGATTTCTGAAGGAAAAAAAATGCCATGGGATCAAGGGTTAAGGTTAAACAAAGATTTACTATGCTTTATCCCTCAGTAATACAACAATTAAATTAGTGATTTTTTTTTTTTTTTGGATGAGCTTAGAAAAGCCAGCCAGCCACAAAAAAACATTGTATGGGCTGAGGATTTAGCTCAGTGGTTACAGTGCTTGCCTCACAAGCCTAAGGTCCTGAGTTCGATCCCCAGCACCAAAAAAAAAATAATAATAAAATAAAAAAAAAAACAAAAAACATTGTATGGTTCCATTTCTATGAAATTGGCCAGAAGAGGCAATTTTTTTGTTGTTGTTTTTCTTGTTTATTTGTTTGCCTGTGTTTTTTGAAACAGGGTCTTGCTGTGTAGTTTAGGCTGGTCTTTAACTCACCATGTAGCCCAGGCTGGCCTGGACCTCAAGGTGATCCTTCTGCCTCAGCCTCCGGAGTTCTGAGTTTACACGTGTGTGCCACCACCCCCAGCACATAAGAGGCAGATTTAGAGAAACAGACAGTAAATTAGTGGTTGTCAGGCCAGGGGATGAGGCAATGGGGTGTGACTACTCATGAGAATAGGGTTTCTTTTTGAGGTGATGAAAATGTGTGGCAGAGTAGTACTCCACTACGTACAACTACTACAACCTTCTTTATCCATTCATCTGTTAATGGCCATACAAGCCACTTCTAAGATTTAGCTATTATGAGTTGTGCTGCTATAAACATGGATATACATCTATGGCTGTAATATGATGACTTTAACCCTTTTGGGAAGACACCCAAAAGAGGTATAGCTGGGTCAAATGTAATTTCTAGTTTTAGTTTTCTGAGGAAAGCTCCACACTGATTCCCACAGTGGTTGTACTAGTTTACACTCTCACCAACAATGCAGAATGCTTCCTTCCCCCCCATCTTCACCACCACTTGTTGGTTTTTGAGTCCTTACCGTCGGTCATTCTTTCTGGATTAAGAAGGAACCTCTAGGTTGTTTCAATCTGCATTTCTCTAATGGCCAAAGATGCTCAACATTTTTTCGCCTACTTATTGACCTATTTTGAAAAGGGAACAGCTTCCTTTCCAACTACAGGTACCAAAACAAGGAAGAAAAGTGAAACATTCGATTTTAAATACACGTCGGCCTATCTCTGTAGAACTACACCAACATTATCCTTTTGAGAGAGAAACAGAATTAAAAGAACCAGCTACCCGGTGAATCCCAGGGCAAATTCAAGAACAGGGGCCACTGAATTTGTTGAAAGATAATACTGAGTGCATGTGGTTTTGCCATTTCTAGCTACACACGACTCTAACTGACTGAATGCTCATAAACAGAGGCACTGCCAAAGAACCGCTATTTTTTTAAACAGACAAATGACATCAATTAGGATATTAAGGTTTTATGTATAGTTCTTTTCTTCCATACTGGGGATACAGTATGTGGATATAGCATCACTGAGCTATACTCTCAACTATTTTTTTTATTTTTTATTTTGAGACATGTCTCCCTAAGTCACCAAGTTGCCTAAGCTGCCTCAAACTTGTGATTCTCCTGCCTCAGTTTCCCATGCACCACCATGCCCAGCTGTGTATGCCATCATTTTGGCTTTGTTTTTGTTTTTTTGAGACAGGGTCTTGCTATGCAGTTCAGGCTGGCCTTGAACTTCGCTCCATAGCCCAGGCTGCCCTCAAATTCGTGACGATCTTCCTGCCTCAGCCTCCCAAGTGCTGGGATTACAGGAGTGAACCACCATGCCCAGCTACGTGCCATTACTTTTAACCCAGTCTTCTTCACACAGTTTTCACACATTTTGTTTACAGTTAGCAAATCTTTCTACTGCAACAATCAAACATAAATATTTGGGAATGCTGTGTCAGAATTAAAACTTGCAAATTAGTGAAACCCAAAGTAACAAGGTTTTACTGCAGGAGACTGTAAATTGTGAGAAATATGTATATTAGCACTGTGCCCATTCTCTTGGAATATTTTGAGCAGTGAAAGACTATCGAAGTTTTCAGTCATAACAATGGCTGCTAATTTGAACATTTTGTTTATATATACACATTTATTTATGAAAATGTAAGCTACGCCCTTGCCACCAGAGTTTCCCAAGCTTGAGTCTGTACGGACGCCACTGGGGGAGACTGGGATTCGGATTCTGTGGTGCCTGGTGCAGCCTGAGAATCTGCACTTCTTTCTAAGCGTGATGCTCTGTGGAACACAGTTTCAGCATTATTACCTGGACACAATCCATGTAGTCCAAAGAGCCAAAGTCAGGCTGTTTTGTAAAAACTAGCACAATATTGCTGAAAGATCTGGGGCTCAAACAGATCTGGGCAAGCTACCTGGTTTCATCACCTGTAAGTTAGGGATAAACCTGCCCATCTTAAGTGTTGTGTGAGGACTGGAGAGAAGGCAGTCTGTGAGTGAATACTCAGCCCAATGGCTCAACTGGGGGGTCCTGGGGGCTGCCACCACCGCCAAACCTAGACTTAGATGGCACACAGCCAGTTACAGGCAGCGACCTGCTCCTGGAGAAGCAAATGCCACCTTTTTAAGAGCCCAGCTGGTTATAAATGCATTAGAGTGCAAGACAGACAATCCGAGAGAACAAAGAACACAGATGCTCAGAACACTAAAAATAGATATCCGCATTCCTAAAAACCTACATTGTAAGAAATCACTGCAAATGATAAGTGACAATATCCCTTCCGCAGAAATTTTAGTATCTCCGAAAGCCACATGTGGAAATTACAACAAAATACATTCTATTGCTGTTAGGAAGTAGGTTTGCAGGTACATTTCTATCACGAGTGCTTCCTCTCCGAATGGTCCAACAACACATATGTACCTGGAAGATGAAAACGTCACATGGAAGACAATTATAGTCCACAGCAGAAGACAACTCTGTTATTTCCTTGTGGCTAGAGCTCAGAGTTACTCCAAAGATGTGGTGGGTTTCACTTCGAGCATACTTCAGACTAGCTGCCCTGAAAAAAACCCCACCATTAAAAACCACTGACAATACTAGATAGGATTTGGGGGTGGGGAGCACTGGGAATCAATCCTAAAGCCTGGAATACGCTGAGCCCATGTTCCACCCCTGAGCTACATCCCCAGTCTAGATTCAAGTTTAAATAATTTTTTCAACTGCTGAACTGGCAAGAAAACAGAGGTCCAAAACTAATGTGGGGTCCACAGAGACTCCCAGGACTCTGAGAGCCGCAGAGGGATTGAGACAGTGCCAGGGATGGGGCCTCGTGAGGTGGGGAAACTACAGCAAAACGGTCTCCACACCAGCTGGGCCCGGGTGTTGCTGCCAAAGGTGCTAAGGACTTGAGGGGGGACAGAGAAGCAGGAGGGTGCCAGTGAGCACATGGGAGCGAGGCGTCCAGACTAGCGGTTCCCTTGGAAAGCCTCAGATACTGCCGAGTTCCAAGACGTTGGTCTTCACAGCAGCTCCTATCAGCAGGAAGACAGGCCCCCCAAACTCACTGCTTGCCGCTCTAGGGCATCCTCTAGGGATAAATAATCCACAGCTAGAAAACATTCAGAGCCCAGGCTCCAAGTCTTCTGTCTCCTCCCAGCGCTGGGCTCAGGGTTGCTTCCATTCCACGCCCAACCCGCCAAAGCCCTCCGGCTCAGGGGCACGCCGGCCACTCTGAAGGCTCTGAGGCCAACGCATGCCTCGACCTCTCCTGGGAGTGGCCTTCCTTATCCCCACCATCATCCAGAAATGTAGCCGATCAACTACCCGGTGCCCCAACACCTTGCGGTGCATGGCGGGCCTCGGTGTTGCTGGGGGGCTGCGGGATGGAGGGTGGCAGACAGCGGAGCGGGCTGAGCCACCATCGCCCCTACTCCTTAGTCAGCCCTCTGCCCGGGCTAAGGAGCCCACATCCCCGAGAGTGAAGAGCAAAGGTTGAGGAAAAACAACGACTGTGCAGGAAATTCAGCAAACACCTCTCCCGGGGAGCTCCTAAGAACACGCTCAGCTCCTAGCAGGAAGGATACTAGCAACGAGGCGGGGACGGAGAGGCGCCACCAAGCACGCTGCTGAGCAAGGCCAGCACCAGAGAGGGCCTTGCACCGCGGTCAGGAGCTCCCGAGACTGCAGCCCCGAGCGGGCACGGCGTGGGGACGGGTCAGAAGTCACGGCCAAGCATCTGGAGCGAGACGCTTTCCTCCTACACAGAGAGCAGCCCCGACCTCGCAGCACCGGCCGTCGGAATTGAGAACCGCTGGCCGGGAAGCAAGTGCAAGTCCCGACTTCTCCCTGAAGTCGCATTCCTTCGGATGCCTACGCAGTCTGAGTTTCCGTAATCACATGCAACTACTAAAATTACAACCGCTTGTTATTTTGAAGGAATAGTGCCAAGCACTTAAGGCTCACGTTTTTTTGGATACAGGCGCAAATCGAGTGTGTATATGTACACACACGCATGGTTTCGTAAGGGTGCTCTCGCTCCTCTTACAATTACTGGGTGAAAAGAACAGATATTATCAGGCACATTCCTGTGCTAAGCTCCTCCAGCCTGCGCCTCCTCCTGCCCTCACCCACTCACCACCAAGAGGGCTCTCTCCACAGAGCAGCCAGATCTTAAACGTCCCAGGAGGCATCTTAGTGCAAATGAATGGACATTGGCCAAGTCTCCTTTCTTGAATCAGATCCCTATTTGGAAGCAGATGACTGATGGATGGACAGGGCGGGACACAGACCATCCTAGAGCACCAGTAACTAAGGTGTTGTGAGACTAAGGTTCAGGGATGCGGAGTGAGCTCCAGCCACAAGGGCAGCTCAGGTCTACTTCGTGGAGGGGAGTGAAGGACAAGGGCAGCAAGGCGCCCAGGGTAACCGGAGGGAAGTGGGGAGATGCCACCCGTTCTTAAATCAAAAAGAGCTCTAATCCTCAAATCTACCGCCCCCTCGACTAGCTCCTCAGAGTAGCTGAAACACTTAATGGAACCTCACAATGAAAGAGGAAACGCAACTTCCATCCCTCTGAACATCTGCAGCCCTCAGTGAACTGCTTACAGACACGAAAAGGGGCATTTACGATACATTTAATGCAAGGAGAAGTAATCACAGATGTAAACTGATAAGGTCACATTCACATGAACTAGCCGAAATGTGGCCTGGGGTGTGGGCGTAAAGATGGTCAAAGTACCTTCAACCCACTAGGCTCCCTGCATCAGGAAAGCAAACCCCACGACTGAAGGAACAAGTGGGTGAGTATATATGATTTATCTTTTTCCTTAAGGCCCCAGGGTTTCCTGTATAACCCAAAGGCAATATAAATAGTTCACTGAATGTTTTCCTAACATTTTATTTATTTTTACATTTAGAGCTAGAGCTTTAATCCATCTGAAAGTCTTTTTCTGCGTCTGGTGTGAGATGGAAAAACTGTATTTTTTTTTTTTTTCCAAATGGATCTCTAAGTGCACCAGCAGCATTTATCAAAGAAAGCATTCTTTTCCCACCACTTTTAACACACTTTTACCATGTATTAGTTCCCATATGTACTCTGACTCTTGATTTTATTTCTGTGCCAGTATCTACTGTTTAATTACGTTGGCTCTGAGAGTCTAATGTCTAGGAAGGCGAGTCCTACATCACAGGTTTTCAGATGTGTCCTGAAAGTGTACACATTCATTCTTCCATATGAACTTAAAATCATTTTCCCTGATTCCCCATCCTCCCCACCTCGCTCCCCACCAAAACCAAAACCAAATAAACACTAGCACTCTAAATGAAAGAATATTAAACGTGTACATTCCTCTGGGGAGAACTAATATTCCACAACACTGCTTTCTCTACTGGGGTCCACGTCAAGACCTCGTTGTAAGCCCTTGCGTGATGTTTTACAGTTTTCTTCTTATCAGACGTGCACTTCTCTACTTAAATTTATTTCTACGTTTCTTTACTCTTGGTCATGATTTTGAACCTTCTCTCATCTCTAAAGAATTATTCCAAATATATTTATTTAAAATATATATGCATATATAAAAATGTTGTGTGTATATTATATATAAGCTAATGAGTTATATGTATTTCTTTTATTTACTTATCTCTCTAAATGATATCTTATTTCCAAAACTATTTAAAGGAATGTCTTGGATTTTTTAGGTATATGACAATAATCTTCAAAAATATAAGTTTTTTTTCCCTCCCCCATATTTCCCATTTTTTATTATGTAAGTTTAAAACCTTTAAAATAGTATTAACAGTGGCAGTGTTATATATTTGACTACTTTTAATAAAAATGACTTCAGTATTTAATCATTTAATTATCTGCTGCTAGATTTTGGCAATTAATCTTCATCCTGTTTAAGTAATTTCCATCTGTTCTTATTTCATTCAGATATGAAAAGTTGTGGCTAAAAACAATTACAGATTTTCTTTTTAAACATCTAATAATGTTTTTTTCCTTTACTTAAGCTTTCCTTGTGTATAATCATCCCTGAATTTATAGAATAAGCTTTAATCATGCTAGCTTTTTAAAAATACAAATTCCTTGTTAGTTTATTAATATTTTATTTTTAATTGTGGCTTCTTTATTCATCAGTAAAACCGATCTATGCTTTCTCAATCCTTACTATCTTTGATACATTTGTGGTTATATATTTCTACTCCTATAGATAATATGTGTTCTGTGAAGATTGGCTGTAAAACTATGTAGGCCTGTACTTTTTGACAAATATATACTCATCCTGGAGAAATAAAATGATCAGCTCATAAGAATTTATGTACAAAAAAAAGAATTTATGTACAAGTCTGTTTGTACTGGCATGAAAACCTGGAAATATCACAAATGTCCATCAACAGGAAATAAATAAATTATGGCTTATCTAAACTATGCGTTATTATGCAGCAATTTTAAAAAGTTAGATTGATATCTCTGGACCTGGAAAATTGTCTATAGTATGTCGTTAATGAAAAAGGAAATTAAATTCATACATACATGTATGTAAGTTTGCATGACTTCAGAAGAAGATGTAAATTAATATATACCAAGCACTTAAAGCCCTTAGTCCACTTAGTCTAAGAGGACAAAGTGGGAGGAAACTGCTATGGGGTAGGAGGCCATTATATTTGAAGGAAGAAACATTTCCTTAAAAGTGGAAAAATACAGAAATACATGAAAGTCTTTTAATCAATGATCCCTGAATAATGAAACTAGGGATGATTTCTCTTTCCTGCTTGACTGTATTTTCCAATTTTCTATTATGATAGTGTTGCATGTGATGTGCTTAAAATTAAGAACAATGAAGGACATAGTTGCTTTGTTTTTTTCTTTTTAAGTGTTTGGGGGTGAGTAGACAGGGGGAGATTTTTGCCTTTATACTGGATTTTCCTGTCCTAAAGCTCCAGCTAGAGCAGTAGAGGGAAATTGAAATCCCTTCTGGTTACAAGGGGCTTTGTCCCCTAGGGATTTGGTCTCTTTGGCCAAGAGCCCACTGTGAAGCCCAGAAACGTCCTTCCCTGAGTTTCTCCCTCTTTCTAACGTCTGGGAACATCTGCTCTTCCGGCTTAGGACCCCTAACAGCCAAGAGCCCACACATCTACTCCCAGCTTTCACTGAGGAATGTCAAGGTCCCACTTCCTCGGCCTGAGAGCTTCCAAAATTGAGCTCCCTTGCTCTATTTAGAGCTGTAAAGCCGAGCATTCTCGGCATAGATTTAACTCTATGATCTTTACATGAATTATTAATTAGGTGCATTAGTGCCAATTATGAAATCTACCTTCACAGCACGGAAATCTGAAGATTAAAAAAAAAATCTTTTCTTACAAACCCTAAACCTTCGTAAATGAACCCTGAAGTTCCCTGCAAACCAAACCATGGTTCAGAGCTAGGGAAGGTAGCGTGGCAAAGTGACACTGAGTGATGCAAAACCAACTGGCCCCTACAGATTTATTGCTTAGCAAAATAATGGAAAAAGAGGAAACTTTAAAGATGTTTTATATACCCCCGTCCCTTTATGAATCTATGGACCACACCAGGACGGGGTCACAAAACAGTAGCTACGTGGGCGAGTATGCACTGCCCTGGAAACGGCTTTGCTGCTCTGGTTTTCCCCCTAGACTGCCAATAAACTTGCCCAGGACGTTACAGTTTTCTGCTACCATCCCTTTATTCCTCCCTAGAGCTTACAGATTTATTCTTTGTCTTCTACCCAAATAGCAGCTTGACCCAGGCAATATTTGGGGGTAACCCTTGCTCCCCTAGCTCCTCACAGCACACTGCTAACTCACTCCCTGTTAACTGCACAGCTGGCTGATAAGCTAGTAGTAGCTTCTGTGTGGCTCTCTTGTGCTCCCAGACTCTTGCTCTTGGTGGTTTCCTCCATCCACACACAGCAGTGTGCTTCCTGAGCCAGGTAGGTAAGACCACTCAGTGTACAGAGTGTGTCTTGGTTTTATAAAAAGATACTGGGAAAGACAAAAATGGGTAGTTGCCTGGCCCACAATACCCATGGCTACGGTGAGCTGTCCTGATGACCCCTCAACAAGCCCCCTTCTTTGTTGACACTGGTCAGACTCCTTTTCAACCCAGAGACTCCTAAGTGAGAAAATATATAAAAGACAGTAACAGTTAGGACATCATACCTAAACCATTAATGCTTTTGTCTGGTTGGATGATGGGGATTTGTTTTTCCTTTACACATTTAAACATTTTCTTAATTTTTTTTTCCAATGGATACAGATTGTATTAGGAATAAGTACTAAGGGATTCAGAAAATTTAAGAAAATTTAATTTCTTTGAAAGATCAAATATGTTTCACTAAACCTCATAATCTGTTCAAAGATGCCAAAACGTCTTAAACTCAAAGTCACAATGTTAACAAGCAATTATTAAAATTAGCTGTTATGACGGCACCGTAGACTAGGACAGTTTTTTCAATAATACCTAAATCCCTTTTTCTGGGGTGGGGGTTGCCGGATTCTCTAAAATAAGGGCCAATGACCAATTACCCCACAGCTCCTGGGCATGACCAGAGACTATCATGCTACCTGCTAGAAAATGTCATTTTACTATCACAACTTGGATTTTAAACCACATTTGTCTGAATAATTCTTTTGTCTGGGGGGCAGTGCTGGGGATGGAACTCAGGGCCTTGTGCTTGCCAAGCGCTCTACCACTTGAGCTAAATCCCCAGCCCCTGTCTGAATAATTCTGAAAACACTCATATGCTGAAATGGTATACCAAAGTCTAGCTTTTGTTCTTACATGACTATAACCTATAACGGGCAACACATTAGAGATAAATAAGGCTAGTAATTTAAGTGAGATGTGTTAAGCCCTGTGGTTTTAGACCATTGCTATGTACATACCCCTTCTAATTTTTGTTGTATGCTGTGGTGGATCCCTTATCCTGTCTAAGCAAAGTCTCTAAGATGATGCTACATATCCTGTTGCTCCTGTAATAGTCAATGGTATTTTACATAGTTGTTCAGAGGCCCCATGCTATGAATAAAGAGTAGAGATGAATCTATAATAGTGAAATTCACCTAAATGTTACATTTTTGAATACACAACATTTAAATTTCATGCAAAAAAAATTCCTGGCTGCAGGTCTCCAAATGCTACAAAACAGCAGCATAAATACCATGCTTGACTTGTTTCATCTTCACTGTCAGATGAGTATCTGCGAAGGAGGGAAAATGTAGGCAGAAGGGTAAAGAATAGAAAATTTATCACTTGCAAGGAATTAATTAGAGCAAGGTCCAAATGGAATGTTTTGGCAGCTCTCTGCTTGGAATGTCATACATTGCTCAAAAATAATATTTAATTGCTGGATCTACATGCCAAGTGCACCGGGAAGATACTATTTGGATTGCTTGCTTGAAGATAAGTTTTATGTCAATATTTTAAAAATCTAGATTTCTAAGGTCCTGAAAATTTTATTACTCAACTGGTCAATGCAAATGCAATCACTAGAAAATAAAGAGAACTTGACACCTTTCACAACTTCAGCATCATTTGGAAATTCTGCTTTTAAAAGTCTTCTCAGCCATTAGCCTAGACACCAGCAAATAATACAATTAGAGGTGAACTGACCCTCAGAATGAAGTGACACGCTGAAGGTCCTGGGAGTGGCTCAATGAACTATGACTCCTGTTACGTGCAGGGAGCACATTAGCAACTAGGGAGGTTGTGAAGAACCAGTCCCAACCTTAAAGGAATTTAACATCTCTCTGGGAGGCAAGATCTATAAAATGATAACAATATATAAACAAGAGATAGAAGGCCAATGATGCAGTGAATGCCAGTGAAATTTACATTTTAAACAAATCAGCTAGGGCTACATTAACTCCTTTCCAAATCGTATTGCTCCAAGTGCATTATTTTTTTATGTGTGATTTTAAAATAACAAATTTACCACATTAACCATTTTAAGCAGTGCTATATGTATTCAGCAAATTCACTATATTCACATTGTTGTAAAGGACATCTCCAGAACTTCACCGTGGAAAATGGAAACTGTGTACCTATTCACCCTCCCCTCCACTGGCAGCCACCACTCTTTCTGTCCCTATAAATGTGACTGTTTTAGGTACTTGTGTAGGTAAATGCATACCATTCCTAATTGGCTTATTTTAGTTAGCACAATATTCTTAAGCTTCATCCATGTTGCAGCACGAGCCAGAACTTCCTTGCTTCTAAAGCTGAGAAACATTCCATTCTGCACATTTTGCTTCTTCATTCCTCTGAGGGTGGACATTTGGGTGGATTTTACCTCCCGGCTATTGCAAATAGTGCTGCCAGGAAGGAACATGGGTGTGCAAATACCTCCTCATGATTCTGCTTCAGTTCTTTTGGACATATCCCCAAAGTGGGGTACTGGGTCATTCAGTGACTCTGAAATTTCTGAAGAACCATCATACCATTTTTCACAGTGTGCAATGGCACCCATTTCTCCACATCCTTGCCAGCACTTGTTTTGTTGGTTCTATAGTAGGAATTAAACCCAGGGCCTTACCAATGGGCCACATCTCCAGCCCTTTTTATTTTGAGACTCGGTTTCACTAAACTAACTGCCCGGGCTCTACTCGGATTTGCAATCTTCCTGCCTCAGCCTCCCAGAGTGCCAGGATTACAAGTATGTACCCTCAGGCCTACCTCTGTTCTGTGTTTTTAATAGCCATTCTAACAAGTTTGAAGTAATAGCTCGTGGTGGCCTTGATTTGCATTTCTCAAATAAAGAGTGATGTTCCCTGACATAATTTCCCAAAGACTGAGAGAATGCTTGAGAGTAGTGAAGATTTATTCTCCAACATGGACTGACACGTCACAAGTGTTTACCAGGATCAAGAGAGTGTTCGCAATGTGACAGCATTAGCTGGGGGGTTCTGCACAAGAACTTGCCAGTTGGGGCTCTCCTGCCACTGATTCACTGGAAGACAGCGGGGAAGAGCACAAGGAGGAAAAACAACTCAAGACCAACACGCTCCTGCAGGCTCCCTGGTTAATACAGCTGAGATTTCCCATCCTGTACGGCCACTTGTTCAGCAGTCCTCCGTCCAGCTATGCACACATGCGATTAAAGGTTTCGGTCTCTACAAACTGGGGAAATGGTCCTTCTACACTGTGCTCCAAGAGACAATACGAGAGAGCCCAGTGACTGAGTTATACAGCCGGAAGGCGCAGCTTTCAGTGGCCCAAACATTTGTCACGTGCTGTTACACACAACGAAACAAAACAAAGCAAAGCGAAAACAACAGGAGTTGTTTTTTGACGCAATTAAGACATCAAAAAAAAAAAAAAAAAGATGATGCGGTCCTACCCCCTAGAATATGACTTTATTTAGAAAAGAAGGCTTTAGAGATGATCAAGTAAAGATTAAATCATCAGGATTGGTCCTACTGTGTCCATGTTCTTTTTGTTTTTCCATGTTCTTATTAAAATGAAAAATAGGGAGATAGAAACAGCAGTCTTGTGAAGATGAAGGCAGAGATTGGGATGATGCATCTATAAGCCAAGATGTCAGAAATGAGCTGGGCATGGTGGTACACACTGATAATCCCAGAACTCTAGAAGGCTGAGGCAGGAGGATTGCAAGTTCAAGCCCAGCCTGGGCAATGTAGCAAGGCTCTCTGTCAAAGTAAAAATAAATAAACAGAAAAGACTGGGTCCATAGCTCTGCGGGAAGGCCCTGGGTTCAATCTCCAGTACCACCCCCCACACACAATGTCAATGAATACCAGCAAAACCTCCAAAACTGAGCAAAAAGCAAGGGATGGGTTCTTGCTCACTAATCGCAGAAGGAACCAAACCCAGCCCCACTGACTCCTAATCTCAGACTGCTACTCTGTGGAACAGTGAAGTCATTCTTCTCTAAGCCACCTGGTTTGTTGCAGCCCTTTGTTATAGCAGCCCCAGAAAATTAATGCACTACAATTTGACAAATGCCAAAGTGACCCATTAAGTGATGGATTAGCCCAGGAAAAAATGGGCTATAACTCGAACGTCACCTCAATACCCTGCAGAGAGCGTTGCCAGTAGGGCTCATGTGGGTAAAGGACACAGAGAAAAAGCACTTGTTTTCATCTAGTACCTTGTGTACCACGAAGCAATGCCCCAAACAAAACCAGCTCTCCAGGCCCCAGGCCCAGCATTTTTAGAGCCAGACAAGAGGGCAAAAATGAGTTTGGAAGCTACAAGACTCATCTACACAGAAAGCCTCTCTCTGAACAGCTCCGGGTTGGCAGGACGCCGAAAGGCTACTGGCAGCGTCCTGGTTTCTGTTGAACCAGTTTTCTGGAGAAAATTAGAACTTTATTTTCTAAGACTGCCATGTGATTTTTAAGAGCCTCCAAAGAGAAGTCTGGTAGAGGGTACTAACAGAAAAGTCCACCCAAGAGAAACTGCCCTTACATTGGAAAGGGGAAAAAAAAAGAAAACTACCCTCTTCGCGAGGCATTCAGCAAGTTTACAGCTAGCAAGCTCTCCTTGTTGGAAGTGATCATGGGTAAGAATTTAATTAACCTCAAGAGCCTGATCAGAGAAACGGCATGAAACTAGGCAGCCTATCATGTGGTCAACAAACAAAACCCACAATCAAGGCTGTGAAACCGACCTGGATGCGAGAAGCTGTTAAATATTGACTGAAACTAAGTTAATAAAAGGAGAAGAGCAATTCTCAGTCTGTGTTATGAAAGCAAAGATCCCTCTTAACTGGTCTAATAAAACTTGTCATTGCGGTACAATTACGAGAACAATTGAATCAACCGAAAGGATGAAAAGATGGTTCACGGTAATATTTGAGTTGTTTCAACCCTTCCATCCAGTATATGCTTTAACTGCTACAGAAGCTGCTCCGCTCCTTTCTCTTCACCACTTCAATTCTACCAAGAAGTCCACTCACAGGCTGACTTTGATGCACGCTTACTAGTCGCAGGATTTATATGTGGATAAAAGGTATTTTGTGGGCACTGCCACCCACAGCCACACCTCACAAGGGACAGGATTGAAGATATAGGGGTCAGCGGGTGCAAGAGGTGGTGGTTGGGGTGGGAAGGAAGGCAGAAGTGGGGGCAGAGGCCGAGGAGCTTGAGCTGGAAGGAGCCCCAGGCTCGGGGCCTGAATGCCCTCTATGAGGCAGAGTTTTGGTCACCTCAGGGGGGGGAGGTCCTGGCTACTATCAAACTGTCCCCCTGTGGGGTCACCTCTATGGCCCACTTGCCCAGCTCCCTTGTTCTTGTGTTTTCGGCTGGGGTCAGTGGGTGGCAGGGAACAGCAAGGCTGAGGTGTGACCATCCACCCCGGCCAGACTGTGAGACCAGCCATTCGTACTGCTGGAGCCACCCACTGGGCAGGACTTTGTCAGAAAGCCCTAGAAAACTGATTCAGCCTTGGCCCACTGAAGAGAACCTTGTGATTCTCTAACAACTCCAAATGCCCACTGGTCTTGCTTATCAACACTTCAGCCATTCGGTCGTGTGTCCAGATCAGAGGTAACTGCGCACCTGTGTTCTGTTTGCTGACCAATGTACACTGATGGGCCACTGGAAGACAGTACAGTGGGCAAATACAGCACACAGTTCATGTCACAAGTGAATTACATCAACATTAACCAACAAGCTCTGTCGTGTAGTGCCATAATGCCTTTCCGATGCTGTGACCAGAGACTCCTTTGGAGGTGCTGGACTGACCTGCTTCCCTGCTCGCCCCCCACTGAGGTGTGGCAAGCTGAACACGTGGCTTCTGGGGTCACGAGGAAGCTGGATTGCAAAGAGTAAACACGAGGCATACTGGAGCAGAGCAACCAACCTCTGCTCATGTTCATCTAGGACCACGGACACAATCCAGTGTGCACCATTTACACAATCATCAGGATCTGAGAGCCACCGATTCTCCTTTGTGATTAAATATGAATCAGTGGCTGGGCATAGTGGCACATGCCTGTAATCCCAGCTACTTTGGAAACTGGGGCAAAAAGAACACAAGGTTGAGGCCAGCCTGGGCAACCGAGCATGACTCTGTTTTGAAATTTAAAAAAAGGTCTTGCTATGTAGCTTACTGCAAAGGGAGGAAGGGAGGGAAGGACGAGAATGAGAGGAAGGGAGAGAGAAAGAGAAGCAATGTTTTTCATGGGCAATGCTCCTACCATGTTGATTTCTTCTAAGACATTTGCCATGAAAAGGTCTGTACTGGCTGATTTCCTGGTGCTCAGTGACAACATTGAGCTACCCAGGCTATAACCTGCACACTGTCTGTGGTCTCCCAGCCCTGGGGTCTCCCTGCTCCTATCCTGTCAGCTGTCCTATCAGTGCCACCTCCTGGATTGCTCTTGTCCCTGTCAGCTCCCCGATATTCTGCCCACAATGTGCAGACCCCACCCTTTATCAGTAACCACTGTACCTGGTCAACATTGCCAAGGCCTCTGGTCCTGCACGCTCAGCCCTGTTCAACTCATCCTCTCCATGGAAGGGCACTGTTCACCACTGGAACAAAATACCTGAGGAAATCAACTTAAAGGAAGAAAGATTGATTTTGGCTCATGGTTTCGGAGATTTCAGTCCATGGTTGGCTGACTCCATTGCTCTGGACCTGAGACAAGGCTGAACAGTACGGCAGAGAAAGCTGTTCACCTCACGTCAGCCAGGGAGCAGAGTCCATCCATTTGGGAAAAGGGACAAGATACAGTCAGTCACATAGGGCATGTAGCCCATGACCTACTTCCTCCAAAAGGCTTGACATCCTCAAGTTTCTACGTATCTCCTCAATGCTATCAAATTATCAATCCATCCAGTGATTAATCCACGGATAAAATTAGAGCTCTCATGATCCAGGGACTTTCCAAAAGCCCCAACTCTGAACCCTGCTGCCTTAGGACCAAGCCTTCAACACTTGAGCCTTTTGCGGACATTTCACACCCAACCCATAGCAAGTACCTCCGACTGGCCCTTGTCACAGGCATCAGTACAACTGCCCAGCTGTATTATCCTTAAGGCTAACAGAGCAGGTTAAACTCAGGCTTTTAAGGATATGGTGGAGAGGGGGTGAAGGGAGGGGAGGGGAATGGGAAAAAAAGCAGCAGCGAGATATACCATGTACAGGTACAAATTCCCTATGACGAATGCTACCATTATGTATATCTAAAATGCACCAGTAAAATAAAATTTAAAAAAAAAGGATAGAGTGACCCTAGGCTGGGACCTCAGTTCCTTTGCCGTGACCTCTGACACACCTCAGTCACTTAGTCCATAAGCCTAACTGGTCCCAATATACCCACCTCATTGTTCACTGATTAGCCATAAATAAAGGGATGTCTTTCATTACCAACATCTGCAATGGCCCTCTGATGTCTCAAATAAAGGAAGATATATTTCCCAGAAGACACTTACCATCAAAAGACCTGTGTTGGTTCACTGCCTAGTCCTAAATAATCAGCACCTTGCCACAACATGATATGTGGAATCCGCATCATGCATCCAAGATCATATTCTATAAAATAAAACCAAAGCCACAGAACTCACTGTGGGTATCTGGTCCAACTTCCTGTTCATATAAACAAGGAAACAGAAACCTATGAGGCTCTTCCACAAAATCACAAAGCACTAAAGACTTTTAGAATTGTTCTTTTACATGAGTAACCTATCCACGGAAGAAAAATCCCAAATGGAGTAAATCATCCTTTATCTTCCTCATGAAACCATTACGCCCAACTCAGATATAGGAAGTAATGGAAGACAAAAAGAGAAGTAGATGATAAAACACAAAATATAAGTGAATGATGAGCACCGTCCCCAGCTATTCTCTTTCTAGGTATCTTCCCAAAAGAGTTAAAGACATCACATTCCAGTGATCCATGCACATCCATGTTTATAGAAGCACAATTCATAATAGCTAAATCTTGGAAGCAGCCTGTATGCCCACCAACAGATGAATGGAAGAAGAAAATGTGGTATTTACACACAATAGAGTACTACTTTGCCATAAAGAAGGATACACTTGAGTCATTTGTAGGAAAATGGATGCACCTTGAGACTATAATGTTGAGTGAATAATGTTGAGTGAAATCTGACATACAAGCTTCAATATCGCATGGTTTCTCTTATATGAGAAATCCAAAATATACATAAAGAGCAAAATAAAAGACAGAGAATAGGAAATGAGGAAGATAAATCTTTTGCAAAAGGGAGGGAGCCAAGAGATGGAGAAAGTAATGTAATCATTATGTACTGCAAACACATATCAACAAAAATGAAAAGTTTATTTTAAAAAAGCAGATAGATTTTAAAAGTCCAACCTGTACATGCAATGTTTTCATATTTACATTCAGATGTAGGAGCATCCCCTTCAAACCTTCCCACAGACATGGTGCTGCAGAGACCTGCAGGGTCGTGAGATCCCAGGTCTACCTTGAAACCACTCACCCATTCTCCGCAAGAGAGAAGCAGGGCTCTCCCAGGAGCTTCCTGACTCCAGGAAAATGGAGGGGTCTTGGGGCTTAGGGAACAGAGGTGACCGGGAAGCCAAGCCAAAACCCATGTGAGCAGCTAAAAGAACACAAGTCTTAAAGCTGCTCAAACTGAAGGGCTACAGATAAGTCCACCAAAGAGCAGTAAATGTGCAGGGCAGAAACAAGTACACCACGCTTGTCCAAGGGGCCTTCATTTACTGTGACGCTGGGAAAGTCGGCAAGGACTGATGCCTAGTTTAGGTGATGACTCAGCCTCCAAAGCAAGCTCAAGTCAGATGTGAGGCTGCCCAGACCCCGTGGAGAGAAGGAAGAGTGCCTCCACCTGACACAGGAATGCCGCTGTTTATGTTAAAGCGCCTTCACAAAAGGCGTCTTCCTGTCCAACAGCTCTGCCATGAAAGCGGGGTCTCGATTCTGCTAAAGAACAAAAATGAAGCTACAGTGTTGAACAAAAGGAAAGACAAAAGTAAACACCCCTGAGAAGAAAGATGGGTACTTGGCAAGGTGACTTTTCTACAGGGCGTTTCATTCAGCCCTGAGGTCAGTTTTTCTCCACGTGTGCAGGTGAGCATGGCTGGCCATGGGGCCAGCATTTCCCCTCTGACCATGCTTGCTTGGGGGGTAGGTGGGGAGACTGGGGATTGAATCCAGGGTCTTCAAACCGAGCTACATCCCCAGGCCCCCCTTTTTTAAAGACAGGGTCTCACAAAGTTCCCCTGGCTGGGTGTGAACTTGAGGTCCTCCTACGTCAGCCGCCCAGAGTACTGGGATTACAGGCCTGTGCCTCCCTGCCTGGAATAGCCAAACATTGTGTTTCTTACATGTGATTAAGAAAATTTACTATTTCCATTTGACGAGGCAAAAAAAAAAAAAAAAAAAACAACTTTGCAAACTCCCTACATTTTCTCAAAATCTAGCCCATTTTCATGTCCAATACGGACATTCACAATCAGAGTTTATTCTTTTTATTTATTAGGCTGTATTGAGTGATTCTTTTTTGAGGGAGAAAATAGCAAACAGCTGTTAAAGAATTACCACACTCATTTCAGAGCCATGGAACTCACTTTGATCATGAGAATTGTAACTCGAGTTGGAAGGGGCACATGCAAGGCTTTTGGGTCAACATTTAAATTCCACTCTTTGCTTCTAAGGAACTAGAAGGAGAGGCTAGCAGTATTTAACTGGAATGATTTATGAAAAAAAAAGTTTTTTACTCTATTAAATAGCTTTTCAATTTAACCTCAAGAGGCTAGACCCAGACAAGCCCCGTTTATCATTCAAAGTTAAATAAAACACAGAAATGACCATGCAAAGCAAAGTGGACGTCGATAGTATTTCAGAAACTTGGCTTATAAAAGGAGCCAAAAGCAACACTGATAAAGAGAAAGAAATGTTAGCTGATTTTTTAAAACATGTGAAATTGCCTCCCCTTGTCTGGCTCAAAGCATAGCTGCTTAAGAGGCGAGGTATGTTCTGGACATGCAGGCCTCCCTTCTGGTTTTAAATGGTCAATTAAATTTTATTTAGACCTCCTCCCTTTCCTCCGCCCCCTCCCCTCACAGCATCTCTTATGTGAGAAGCATTTCATGCAGAAGGGCACTGAATAGCCCTGGACCACACACTTCCTTCTATCATCCCTGTTATCAGGGCAGCTGGAGGGACATCCCCTGCTGCATTTGGGATTCCAGAGAGCCACAGGAGAACTTTATAGAAAGGGAAGATCCTTTCCCCCTGTGATGGTTAATCCTGGTGGTCAGCATGATTGGCTTGGGAGATTAGCAAAGCACACTTCTGGGCATCTCTGGGTGGGTCATGGGGGCATCACACTGGGGACTATATTTGGTCCCAGGCCTCTTCCTCTCTGGCTCTTCCCCTGTGCTCTGATTCCTGGAACCAATGAAGTAAGCAGCTCTGCTCCACCACTCCCTTCTGCCATGATGTTTCTGCCTTGTGGCCAGCTAGCTGTGGACTGGACCCCCTGAAACCATGAGTCAACACTGAACCCCTCCCCACTTCAGTTGCATTTTGTTCCAGAAATGGGAAAGCTGACTAATAGCCCCCCGCCAAAGCCTTTAGTTAAATGCGTATTCCACCTCTTTAAGGAGGAAGAGAAAAGTAGGCTTACAGGGGCTTATCAAAGAGGGCCCATCCCCTAAGATGGCTGGGAGAGAAACATGGAAGGAAAATTCATGAAAAAACAAACAAACAAACAAACAAAAAAAACCCCAAAACAAAAAAGAAACAAAGAGGAAACCAAATGCTTTCACAGAGAGGCAGAGGCCATGAGTGAGTACAAGCCACACTCAAAGCCTTCAGTCTCGACTCTTCCTGTCATAAACAGGAGGGTGACAGAGAGGAGACGGAGGCTTCTAAAAAAACCAGCTTATGCTCTGTCCTTTTTTGAGGTCAGGTTCAGAAGACAACTTTGAAATCTACCACCATGGAAGCCCTTCCTCAGCCAGCACAAGCTTTCCACCAATGTCCCGCCCAGGTTTCAATGAGAATTAAAGAAACAAAAGGCCTGCTTCGTTCAAAAGGTAATAAAATGAAATCACAGTTTAATCACCAAAGACTTGACTTTATCACGCTCCTAATTAAGTCTCCCAGATAGCACAGGCAATTTTGCCAACAGCAAAGAACCTAGGTGGTCTCTTTTGTGAAATGCCAAGTAATTGTTTTTCTTGCAAAGTTGAGAGGTCTTCTCTGACTTCGACAGACTTGTTGGATTATCTACTAATAATGTATTGCTGAGGAAATATCTGATTTCTTTCTCCTGCTGTCCCCCACTGTCAGGTGTCACAGGGCTCAGTGGTCTAGTCCCCTGAGGTCTGTGAAAGTAACAGTCCCTACTCCTAAGCTACATCATGAGGTCTCCAGGCGCCCCGGTGCAGCCGTCCCATGTCAACCACGATGTGGTTATCCCGAACACATGTTTCGCCAGCACTTGGTAGGTTCACGGTGACCACTGTGTCTGGGGCTTTGTTTTAAGGTTAAGAACCCCTTTTGTTCAAGGAGTTACATCCACCTGATGCCCTCCTAAATACCATCACAAAAAGTTAACTCATTAACAAGGACAGTGGCACAGGGTCTCAACTTTCAAGAAAGGAAAGGAGAGAAGAGCTTGGAGGCTTGTCCTGCCCAGGTACCTTGTGTTGCTGCTGACAAGGACACTGAGTCTGGGCAGCAAAAATGTGAAGAACTTGTTAGTGAGAGGCAGACTGGAGACAGCGATGGATGCAAAGCCCAATTAGAGGAAAGATAACCAGGGGCTGGGTGGGGCTTGG
>PVJO010015914.1:0-43642 GCA_004026905.1 Hystrix cristata | reverse complement strand
GGAAGGAAAAAATGGAAACAAAGCTTTTGTAAATAGGGAGGGAGGAGGGGGTGAGGGGAGGGGAATGGGAAAAAAAGAAGCAACAAGGTATATCATGTACAGGTACAAATCCCCAATGATGAATGTTATCAATATGTATATTGAAAATGTACCATTAAAATAAAGTTTAAAAAAACATTAAAATTGAAAAATATAAATTTTGCCAAGATAATATTTCTAGACAATAAAAACGTGTATCAATTCAATAATTTTGCGTTATAAGCTACCACCAAAAAAAGTAACCATAAATGAACTAAATCTAAGAGACATGTACAGAGTATCCCACCCAACAAGGGCAGAATGTATATACTTACCAAATGCGGTGTACAGTATTGTTTCCTACAGTCACCTTATTGTGTGAGTTGCACACCAGAATATTCTCCTAAGTGTAACTTAGTACTCAATGATGAGACTTTTCCTACCCCCATCCACTCACGTCCTCTGATAACCCCCATCCTACAACGTGTAGGTTTTAAGAGAAAATCAGAATTCAAAATTTGATCAAATACCTATCAATTTTACAGTATTGTAAAGTAGAAAAAAATAGAAACATTCTAAATTGAACCATGACAAGCCAGGGATAATTTGGACCTCTATAATTTTCTTAATGCATAATTCCATTTGGTATACAACACATATATGTTGTGTTTAATTAATTACATCCTTATCACATAATGAACTGCTACAAAATACTACTTTTTGTCTTCAGGTTTGCGTAGATTGTCTCACACAGCCTGCTGTATCTATTATTTTTGTGTATTGGTGCACACAGTGTTTTTGTTTCTTGATGTATTCAGGGTCTTCTCTTTATCTTTGGTTTGGGATTGTCTCTGTCTAGATGTGCATTATTTTGCTTAGGATAACTGTGCTACTTGAATTTGTGTTTTTATACCTCAAAAGTTTTTGTATTTTCAGTCACAAAATCTTCAAATATTTCATTTCCTCTCCTCTTTTTGTGTTCAGATCTTATGTATGTCAGACTGCTGTTTGTTCACAGCTCGCGGATACATTGTTCTGCCTTCTCTCCCTCTCCTTTTACTTCTTTTTCTCTCCCTCCATCCTTGCCCTTACACACCCCTCCATGCTCTTTTGTTGTTTAGTTTGGCTAATAAATTTACTCTTTATTTTATTAACTATGATAAATGTATCAAAGGATTTTTCATGTCTGACTCTATGTTTTCTTTTCACTTTCTAGCTTTTCCCTTCATATGTCTTACAGTTTCAATCTCTGCCAAAATTTTCTGTCTTTTGATTCATATTGTCTATTTTCTCTGCTAAGGCTTTAAACTCACTAATTGATTTAAATTATATAGTATTTTGGCAAGTATGCTATATTAGCATTGCTTTTTGACTGCTTTAATTTTTGATTGTGTGTTTTTCCTTCATAATTGTTTAATGAAAGCCAATGTCTTGTGTAAAATGGTAAGTAAAAGGCATTTGTGTCCAGAAATGACATATCTTTTCTTAAGCCTTTTGTGTTTGAGTCAATAAAGTTGAGTTGGGTGGGCTTTGGAGTTTTTGTTGCTATGTCTATCCTCTGTGGGCCTCAAGCTGTAGATTCCTCTAACAGACTCAGCACGGGCTGGCTGCCAGATTGTTTTCTCAATCCATTGTGCCCTTCGCCTTTGTCCTTCCTCTTGTGCCTGTGGCTCAGGGCAGCCTTTTCCATGCCGTTTGCATCTCACGGCGATCAGTGTTTCTCTTGTTACTCAGCACTCTCTGCTGGTTATTCGGGATCTGGCAGCATCCGGTCTTATTTTCCTTCACCCTCCATGGATGCTGAGGGACTTTCTCACCGACTCTGCCCTTAGTCTGGCCTGGGTTTTTCCTAATAGTCCAGCCCCATAAATGGAGTCCTTCTGTTTTTCCACTCTGGCTGGAGGATAATTTTTAAATTTTATTTTCTCAGGTTGAAGGGATCTTATCTTTAGCTTAAAGGTGACAGGCCTTGCCACCTGTTCCCTATGGCTTAAGCCTTCTTTCTAGAGACAAGAGAGACAATTTCGCCACTTCACCATCCTTGTTTTCCCATTATGAGTGAGGTTCCCTCACTTGTTTGTGATCCTGCAAGTGTCTGAGAAGCCCCAAGTGACTGTAATTCCTGGGACAGCTAGACTCATGTTACCTTACACTTGGCCTTTAGCAACTCAATAACATTTTTTGTGCATTATTTTTGCTGATTGTATTGTCCTGTGTGTCCCCCAGGTATGCATCCTGATTGTCCTTGATTTCTATCTCAACATTCAAATTAGTTGTTTATTCTGTGAACTCGGCTATTGATTAGTTCAAATAATTATGATTTCAGAGCATTTCTGGCTTTTTTTTTTTTGCTTGTTTGCTTGGTTGAAATGTGAGAGAGGTAGTCTCTGAAGTTTTCATCATTCTAAGTAAAAGTCACAAGTGATCACTGAAAGAATTTGAAAAGGAAATCCATGCTCAAAATCTATTATTTTAACAAGCAGAATGCCATTGGCTCTTTGAAGGGTATAAATACGTGTGGTACAAAATTAGAACCAAGAATAAACATCAAATACGAACAGAGAAATTCTAGGCCAGATATGATAACATTTTAGATTCAATGGAAAAAAAGGAAGTGCGCAGGTTAAGTAGTATTTTGAGAATCCCTACTGGTTACATTAATTTTCAACAGATCCTTGGGTATATAAGTCCTTTACACTAAAAATTCTTAATAATTTCATTTTTTCATAAATGCATATGTACACGTTAATGTACAGCTACTAAGAGTTAGACTTGGATAGGGAGGGAGGGGAAAGAAAAAAGGTAAATCAGTTAGAAAAGATGGAGAAAAGAGAAATATCAATAGGTGAAAAACAGGAGATCAGACTGGAGTAAAGAACTAACATTGAGGGATTTTGAGAGCTCGTTTGTGGGAGTGGGAGAAGAGATGCAGAGGGAGGGAAGTAAAATTAGAAATTCAGGGAAGGTGTGAGAAAGTTAGAGCAGTTGAAAAAGGACGAGAAAGAAGGTTAAGGGACAGGAAAGGAAGAGAGATGAAAAAAGAAGGGACAGGTAAAAGAAAACTTGAAAAAGAAAAAAAAGAAAGAAGAAACAACTACAAAACAGAAGGAAAGAAAGAAAAAGAAAGAAAGAAAGAAAGAAAGAAAAGAAAGAAAGAAAGAAAGAAAGAAAGAAAGAAAAAGAAAGAGAAAGAAAGAATCTCATGCACAAAATCAAATTGTCCTCACAGTCCCATTTATGCTGCAGGTTTCTGAGCTGGCTCCCTCCAGTCCCTTCATTGCTCAATTGCCTCCATCCTGGGCCGGGAAGGCCCTCGCGCCCACCTCGCTGCTGCAAGCCCCACTCTGTGCCCTGCTAACTGCAGGCCTTCGCCTGGCACCTGTGTTCCGATTATCCAGTTAATCTGAGGAGAGAAGAGTGTAGTGTCACAGGCTCACCCGGACCCTTCCACCAGGTCCTTCTTGTTCCCCAGTCGTATTGTTGCACAGCGTCATGGTTTCCTATGTATTTTCCCTCTACCATCTTTCTACTTAACGCATTGCTGGACGCCGTCTGGCCAGGGCACCACTTTGTCTCTCCGCCTCTGGTCCTTCTTCAGTCACTCTCTCCAAAGCATCGCTCTGTAACCTGCAAACGTGTGTTCACTGTGCTCTTTGGTGGTGGACTGGTGCGGGGTGGCGGTGGGTACCTGCTGGGGGTGCGGGGCAGTGAGAAGGATGTCCTGCGGGGCTGATACCCCCTGTGTTTGAGGAAAGCCCGAGTGAGCACTTGTCATGGCATCAGTCTGGGCCCTTTCCCTGAGGTCTCACCACTCTCAGATGCTGCTGGCTCACACAGCGCCTGGGCCTCAGTTATCTTAGCGCTCAGATTCCTATCCCCGCTCTGAACAGCGCTCGGGTTTCGAGTTCCCCAAGGTCACGGCTGTGTCTTCTTATACACTGCTGACCGACTTTCAGTTTGTCTGATGCCTGGGTGTATGAATATCTTTTTTGTTGTGTTCCTCTTTTTCGAGGGGGAGGTAGAGAGTCGTTCCGCAGGCTGGCCCCCGTGAAGCACCTCCGCCCTCCCTCTGGCCTCCATCCTCCCCGAGACTGCAGGTGTGCCAGACCTGGGGCGCAAGGAGGGTAGCAGTGTGGGAATGGTCTGGCTTCCCTTGAGAAACCTCCGTGTGTGGGCTGATCCTGGTCAGGAACGCCCAGCTGGACTGAGTTGGTGTGGTTCTGGGTGTAGAGGATCCACCTGAGGATTGTGGCCAACACAACACAAAGGAGAATGGGAGGAGAAGATTGTGGCCAGCTGTTTCCCAGGAGAAGCTCTGCTGCGGCTGGTTCTCTCAAAGGGAACTCGGCTGATCTCCTCGAGAAGGGTGGAGTGTGACTGCTATTCGTTTCCGGGTAGCTGTGGTCTTCATTTCCGCTGTGAGCATCGTATCCTGGTTCCAGTATAGATTTCTTCAGCCTTCTAGTGCAGACCTGGATGTACATGGGACCTTGCTGTGGACTCCCAGCCCTTGATTGTGTCTTTTGGGTCTTCAGTGCATAGGTAGATGTTCTGCACTCTTCTTGCATTTGGCTTGTGTGTGTGAATGCTGTAACTTGTACTTGTCCTGTATTAAATCTGCTCTCTTGCAAACCACTGACTCTTGAAAAGTAGCTAAAACACTCTGTGATGCTGGATTTTCCCTCCCATATCTGGCTTTCTCCCACCTGGTCTCAGTGAACCTGCTTTCCGCCAGGGCTCATATGCAGCCTCATTCCCTCGCTGCTGCTACCGAGGCAGCCGTGACGAGCATAGTGTGTCATTTGTAGATTGTGAAATTCTTATATCTTTTTTATTTTCCAGATCGTGACTTGTAAATGATAAGTCAAGTTGTATTTTTTATAGTTAAATAATGATCTGGAATTTAGAAGAATTCCGTGTCTCAACCTTAGTAAAATTTCATTTTCCAATATATGCTGTGATGAAGGGTGTAGTAATTTTGCAATCCACTGTTTAAATTCAATAAATATGTCGAAATTCTTATTTTTAAAAAATGCTTTTCACGGGAAACACATTTGCTTTTCAGTGCAGAAAAACATGGACTTCTAGGATATGAACTGTGTGCCAGGCTACATGTAAGATATTATCGATACACAGTTAAATAAATTAGAATTTTGGTTCCCAGAAAATTTGAAGTCTGAAGAGAGACAATAGATGCAGTCTTTTTCTCATAAAGATTGTTGTTTACTAGGAGTATACAGAGTTTACGAAACAATTTATTATTCTAAAATTACATATTTGTAAATACAGAATTAACTCTCTCAATGTAGCAACGATTTAGGACTTTATATCCAGCAAAAGAGGAAAACAACTGCAATTGAACATCTCGTATTCAACCTCAAGATTAGGGTTGCTCCTACAAGTGATCTTCCCATTTTCACTGTATTAACCTGGCATGAACTTGCCACTGATCAGTCACATATTCGTGGTTTGGCTATAGTGTTGATAGATACACAGCCAATTGGCCACTTAATCCTGTCCACTTGATCATACTTGTAAACACGACTTAACTGCCCCATATTAATGTATCTAAATATTTACACAGGGTTACTTTCAAGATTTTATGGAGATACTGTGTTGCAAGAAGACATCTCCAGTGGAGAGTAAGTCTACCTTCACTGGGCAGTTGGAGGCAAAGGTGAGTGAGAAAGTCACAAGATTAAGGTACAGTTTTAGCAGAATCTGCTGACCAGTGCCGACTTCTTTCTTTGGTAATGCTGACATGTTGCTTTAAAGAAAGGGCCCAGTCTGCACCTAAGGAAGAGAGACGGAATCTTCCCCAGAGGAAAAACGGTTTATAAATACCGGGCAGGTTAACAGGTACTCATTAACTGGGTCAGTTTTCAGGTAATTATTCAGGACAGGGTTGTAATTGCAGTGTGAAGCAGGAAAATAAAACACTAACTACAGTAGACTAATAGTCATTTGGGACTGATGGCCACAGTGCAGGTTAAAAGAATCTCTGCTTCAATATGTGTTATGGGCTGAGAAGACACATTTAAATGCTGGGTTCATGGACACAGATGAATTTCAGATTCCAGCTGAAAGTAATTCTGTTTAGGACAGAAAACAAATTTATCAATTTAGAGCCTATAACTTAAGAAAGAGTTAGGGTTTTATTGTTTCAGAATTTATAATATTTTTGGATCAATGTGTGTATATGTTGTATGTTTGTATGCTTATGTGTATGGTATGTGCATGTGTACATGAAGAAACAATGAGTATATATTTTTCCTCTAATATTGATACCAATTCTTTGAGTTAAATATTTTCTATTCTCATAAATAAAAATGTAAAGCCGAAAAATTTAAGTAACTGTAAAAGATACACACATGATACATACTGATGTTTCTTTTATAATTTATGTATTATGTGATAGTGAACTTGCTTATCTGAATATTAGAACAAATTTATTATTACACATATAATGGTTGCTTTTTATAATTTCTAGTGTTTTCTTTTTATCTTGTTGCAAGTTCCTAGCTGGTATTGTGTACAATTCAGATAACTTCCATATTAACAACCACCTAAATAATTTTACATGCATGTAAGCAGCACACATTCCGTATCTAGTACCTTGATAATCATTTTTAAAATTAATTATAATTACATCTGAGTAGCAAATGTATATTTTACTTCCCTTACCCTCTGAAAGAAAAAGAGTAAAATGTCAGTAAATCAGAAGTTTATTTAAGTGGAATTTGTCTACTTGTAGAATGATCACATTTCCTTCTTTGTGACCAGCTACTGCACTCCTTATTTGAATGCTTTGACTAACATTTTCAAAGCCTTAAATGATAAGTGTCAGTTTATATCCTTGTAACTATTTGTTGCTTATTTCTAAATCTTGCAAGAAGCTTGAAAACCTATTCACATTACAAAACTTTGCCAATTGTTTTAATGATGAGATGAGCCAATAAGTTACCTGTTTAGTTGTTTGCTAAATTCTCTTTTGACACTGTCTAACATTACTCAATTCACACACTCCTTGAGAGATCAGTTCTCCCTTGTGCCTTTACCCATAACATTTTATATGAAGATTAACATGTCATTGATGGAAAAATTCTCAAAGATTTTATAGTGGAAGCAGAGTAAAGCTTCCTTCACTTTCTTTGATAACTATACCTTTGTCTGACTGTTCATTCAATTACTTTCACAGAAATTAATGGATAGGGAAATTCTCTCTGAGAACAACTGAGGCGGATTGAAATTGCCCAGGTTTTCTTTCTCAATTTCTTCAGTAGAACTTGAATACATAGACTACAAATAGTGGACATTTCTTTTTTAAATACTGTCTTATTCAAATATATGCTTATTTATTTATCTTATGAGTAATAATTAATATACAAATTTATATCATATCCTTACCACATGTTCGGCTAATAAGGATTGATTTAGTTTTCCATATTGATGAAGTCAATAGATGAAATAAATAATCCTCATTGGAGAATAATCAGGAGAATTTATGCTAGTTGTAGGAATTCATTACATCTGTACAAGTGCAGAGACAAAAATTTTGCCTTATGTTTCCTTTTTTCTCCAACTTGTCTGAATATTTGGCTTTATCTTTAATTGGCTAGTATAGGGTATTTAAAGGTATACTTGATAGTAAAAGAAAATGTGTTTTTAATCCCAATACTGTCAAACTAAAGTGTATGTTTAGAGTTGAAGGAATTTTTTTGGAGACAAGTTCTCATTATGTACTTCAGGGTGACCTTGAACTCACTACATCAACCAGGCTGCTTTTAAACTCAAGGCAATCCTCCTGCCTCAGATTCCCAAGTGCTGGGATTACAACTGTGTGCTGCTATGCCTGTTTTAGAGTTGAAGTAATTTAAATGTGTTAACAATGGCTAGAGAACTAAGTATTTTCAAGGAACACTCTAATACCTATTAACATTTTATAATTCAGTATTTAGTTGTAATCAACATAAATTAGAACGAGATAGATTAACCTAATACATAATATTTTATTGAAAAACATTAAGTATTTTACATAAAGAAGAAAATATCATATAGAAAAGAAAAACTTTATAGCCAAACTTCTCAATTATACAACTATTGCTGGATTTAAAAATACTTAAAAATAAGAAGTGCAGGATGAAATATTATCTCCCATCTTTTTTCCTTCTCTATGTCCCTGTACTTATTTGTCTCATTGTTAATAAACTACGTAGGGGTTGGGGATTTAGCTCAGTGGTTAGAGTTCCTGCCTTGCAAGCACAAGGCTCCGAGTTTGATCCCCAGCACCAAAATAAATAAATAAATAAAAAATAAAAAATAAAAATAAAAATAAACTGCATTTTCTCCAGATGGTGAAAAATAGGACTACTGACATTTTTTAAGACATATAATGCACAAATTTCACAATAGGATGCCATAAAACTAGAGCCTTTAGACCTGGAGAAGAGAAAATGTACTGAAAGTTCAAAATAGTAGTTCCTCAGTAATTGAGGGATTCTTAGCAACATTCCATTAGTGATAATCGTGCTCTGTGTGTGTGTGGTGTGTGTGTGTGTGTGTGTGTGTGTGTGGACAGCTGGCTTCTCTATTTATGGGTTCTACATCTATGGATTCATCTGACTGCAGATGGAAATTTCATCTATACTGAACAAATGCAGACTGATTTTTGTCACTTGTTGATCCATGGCAGTTTCAAATTAAAATAATGAGTAAAGATAAAATACCTAAAGTATATGGACTAACTTCTAACAAGACAGGATACAGCAGATGTTCTCAGTGCAGGAAGTCTGCCACTTACTAAAGCAACAAAAGTTAACTTGACGTAATTCTAGTTGTTTTTTTTTTCTCCTATATTTATCTTAAATTTCTTTTAATATACATATTAAATTTTTTTTAAATTTTAATAATATGTATTAAAGTACATATTTCCCCTCTAGAAAGACTTCTATGCTTTCTAGTTATAAGCAAAAACAATCAAGACTTTGTAATATGTCCCATTAAAATCGTTTTAGGAAATCTGACATTCTCAGAGTTGTGTCTTTTGATGGTTTACTCAGCTAATAACCGTTGCACCCAGTGCTCAGTGAGCAAGCCAAATTCTTCCTCAGGGACCTTCTGAAAAGCATTTTCTCTATGTGGTATTCTCAGAAGAGGCAGCTGGCCCACTGATGTGCTGCTCACCAGTCAACACCTGATATCTTGCAAATCATGACCAGGTTATTTTTTGAGCTGTTATATGAATCAACCACATCACTAAATTCAGCAGAGCTTTGCCTGTTTTCTCCTTGTGAATCTTTCTCCACAGAGTGCTTTGATTTATCTCTTTCAGACCTGTAGGTTGATCATACTCTAGACATTTTCTCTTTTTTTGTTTTCATGCTCATCTAACACATTTGCTTGTACTGTGACGCCAAGACCAGTGTTCATTATCTATGGCTCCTTCTTGGCCTTTAAATTTTAGTTTGAGATTAACAGCCTCAGGGTGAATTTGCTGACATCTCACTGAAACAAGTTACTTGATCTTATTTGTATTTTCTATCTAGAAACCTTAATTAATTTCTATGTAATAATTCAACCCACAGCTTTACATTTATAGACATTTGCTTTCTTGGTCATGATTAGTGCCACCCATAGCTATGAATTTAATGAAGAAATAATCCCATCGTGTGGTATACTATGCCCAGTGTCTAGCACATTGTCTATATAAAAATGTACGAATTTGACTAAGTTGTTACATGTTACTCACAAGGAACAAGGCTCTCTTCTGGATTGTTTGGCTAATTCATCCACCTAGCAAATATTTTGAATGATATTATTTGTTGTCTTCATTATCTAAAAACCTGTTTGCTAAGACAAATAACATACTTGCTGGGCTTGGTAACCTGCACATTAATACCAGGACTAGGAACTGAGGGAGAAGATTCACAACTTCCAGGTCAGGCCAGATTACGTAGCAAGACATTACCTCATACAAAACAAAAGAAAAACAAAACAAAACAACAACAACAACAACAAATCCCTGGTATTACAAAGTTTCCATCTTTGGTAATAGCTTTGGAATGTATCTTCTCTGACCTTCTAATGTGGTGAGCTAATCATCGTGTGCATCACTGCTACTCGTTGATACCTATTTTGTCAAAAATACCCCTGCATGCTGGATTTATGGAGAATGGTCTCATGCTGTATCCTCCACTGGGCAATATACTGTAGAAAAATAGGGAATATTCATTCCTGCCTTATATTCCCTCCTCTAAACACAAGGCTGAGGACCTGTTGGTAGCCATTAAAAGAGTCTTTCTTTTTTTCATTAAAAATATAACCATAAGACAACTACTGAGAAAAACTCTTTCCTTGACTTTTTTCTCCATACTGGCGACTTAACAAATTCTAAGCAAAAGTTCTGCCACTGAGGTTTATCCCCAGCCCCCATGATCAGACTCTTCACAAGTCCTGCTGCTACCCGCTACACGGAGGCCCCATCGCTGACCCTTGGCCTCAAGAGCTCAATGGTAGCAAGATTTCTGCTAAATCGCTTTAGTAACAATCCCTCACCCTTTATATCTGGTAGTGTCCCACCCATCCCTATCACCTAGGTGTTATCTGATCATCCTGAAATGCTTTCAGCAAGAATTCTTTTAGGGCAGTTTAGCAAGAATTTCCTGTATATCATCTCTTCTCAGTAATTTTCTACCAGCCCCCCCAAACTGTTTTTTGGGTTATAGCCAATATTTATAATCTCCACATTTTGTTGTACAGGAATTCAACCTGATCCTATATTCAGGTTTCTTTTCCTCTTTTGCTATACTTCCTGAATAAATTACGTTATTTATCACTATACTACTCTCCAGGTTTGGTTTTCTTTGATAACAATAATGAGTCTGTTTAAAAGTAACTTCTAGAAAGATTTTTCTTTCCCTATATTTTTCTCCCCTTATGACATGAACTCTTCGAAAACAGGAAATAAATTATGTTTGTCTCTTTAATCTCAAGTACTAGCCTATGATCAGCAATACTACAGCATACACAAAATTATGTATTCTGCATTAAAAATCAAGTAATAATAATAAAAAAAAAATCAAGTAATAGTAAATGATTAAAGGTCTTCAAAATGATCTAGTGATCAATCAAATCCTTCCATTCAGAGATGAGGAAATACTCCTACAGAATGTGTTGTACAAGTGCACAATGCCATTTAGTGTCACAGACATTAGAAATAGTTCTCCTGTAGCCATTTGTAAATTTTGTCAACACCAGGTATATTTTTCCAAGTATATCTTAGCTGAAACTCCTCTACTCCTCAGGCATTTGCAACATGAGTAAAACAAAAAAGCACAAGAGCCAAAAGACTGCATGTGAATTTATGGACAAGGGCCTTCCCAGGATTATAGCATCATTAAACTTTTCCCTCCTCTTAGACCATAGATGAGCTTAGCAGCTTCAGTATGTCTCATAGGAAAAAGAAACAAAAAATTAATATGCAAAATCATTCTCTACTGAGAATGTTCATATTTTCTATCACATTTGAATATTTTTCATTTTAAAAACTCACTTATACCACCTGACATTTAGCCAAATACAGTTTTCGGCATTCCCCTAGATTCAGTTAGAGGAAGACGAAATGTAAAAATAATCCAATCATGCTTTTAGGATTCCTGAGTTGAGGGCTTTATTTTTTTCATCTCTATCCTGGACACTGATACCAAGTGAGGTAAACTCATGAAGAACATCTCATCTCTACGAGGTACACATTAATGTGCTCATGCGCAGTGGAAAGTGTGAAATCTGGCTGTGAGTCACTTAGGAGGAATGGAAGGGTTTACCTGATCAGTGAGTTCAAAAGAATAACGAAGTAATAATAAGATGTGACCAGAAAGAAAAAAAAAAATCAAGAAATGCATGTGTTCCTTTTTGATCCTAGGAATGGTACTAATTCCTTTATTTTATTAAAAGCAAATAAAAGAATACTTTAAGTAAAACCATTGTTCGAAGTGCTATTATTTTTACATGTAGGGTTTCTTCTCACTGGAACTCTCTGCAGGTCATAAAACATGGTAGCCAGAATCAGCACGTCTTTGTTTCAATTGTCAAGCCTGTTAGAAATGCCCACATCCCCCCGCCTGCACTGTCAAGATGTAACCTTTCACCGCAACATAAGAATGTTAGGAAATACAGGTTTTCTGTGAATTAGGATGGATAATTCTTGATCAAACCAAGATAGTGGAAGGAAAAGTTCAAGAGAGAGAATCACAATAGAAATCAGGTAAAACTGATAGGAAGGCCAATCAAGTAAAACTAACACAAGACTTCCGTAAAATTAAAATGACAAATAACAGGAACAAACATTCTATAATCAGATCATCTGTGGCCAACAAATAAATAAGAGATTAATACATTTGTTATTTGAACTTTCATAATTGTTGTAGTTCATATTCTATTCCTTCAAAATGTATTTGCTTCTTGCTTAAAGAAATGTTACTGTTATGAGGTCCAAGACTTAAATATTTTAATGCTGTAGATTATTTTAAAATAAGATGATCATATCGTGAATGATGCCAAATCACAGCCATGGTCCCCAGGCGATGTTCCAAATGATCTTTACACTTCGTCAAAGTGACTTTGTTAAGAAATTTTCTCTTTCATAGAAATAACAATTGAAACAATTAATTAGCTTCAATTTTAATTAAAGGATGATCTCATTTAGCTCTGATTAAATTACAACGGCTAGATAAATCCAGACAGCAACCCAGGCTAATTTAATTATTTTTCTGTTGCCACTTGGAATGACTAATTGTGGGGCACTAGTGTTTTTCCTCCACAGGATTTTATGCACTTTTCTGGAATATACATGTGCAAACAACAGCAAACTACAGCTGGATGATCTGTTACATCATTATTCATTTTTTATTCTTGAAAAGATGTTAACTTACAAAGCAAAATTGTCTTATTTTCTGTATTGAAAAAATTTAAAATTTAAAAGATTTGAGGTTAATTTTCTTAAGAAATAAATATAAAGATCATTTTGAGGTAGGAAGGATTGATTTCCCCATAGAAAGCGCATCCTCCTTACTTCTTTCTCTTTTTTATTACTAAGTGAAGGTTGATTTTCAATCTTTCAGGTCAATGCTGGGATTTTATTTTCCTTGTCCATTCCTCCTTTTAATTTTCTTGTTGCTTTTTTCAAGTTTTATATGATTAAGAGGGTTGAGCTTCAAATGAGTATAAACAATGATTCAACTTTAAAACTTCCAGATTTATGAAGGAATTATTGTACAGTAGTCAGAGATTTGATTCAGTTTCACAAATAGCAAGATGTAGAATAGCATTGAACATTCTTGAATGTGTACAGTTCAAAGAGATGCTTTAAGGTCCTTGAGAAAGATATTCCCTGAGTCATAAAATTGTTGAGGTTTTAAAGGAAATTTGTATACATTTCAAAGCAAAAGAGAAAATAATTGCAATTGCCACTGTCTGAAGTAAAAGTTCTCAGAAAGGAGATGTGGAGGTGGGAAGGCTAGTGGCAAGAAGGAACGTGTCTAAAATTTCACTGGCTGGAGGGAAATTTTAAGGTACCTGGTCTCAGCTCATGGATGTTTAGGGCTGGCATTTCTGCAGCCCTTTCAGGCTTCCTCTCAAGGACTTAGCCAAGGTGACTGCTCCATTTCTATCACTACATCTGCATTTGGAATGCAAGCAGAAAAATCTGCAAAAGACCCGAAGCAGAGTGTGAGTTGACTCTGAACCACTTTTAAGAATTTTATTAAACCCAGTCCAACAAGTTCAAGGCCAAAGGCAGTAGCTCCTAACTGAGCCTTGTGACCGCTTTTATTTTCAAGAAAAGCTGGAAAAGTAGTTCTTGTCATTAGTTTTGAATCGTGGCCTATTTCTACTGCATTGTTTTACACGATGCTAAAATAAAAAAAGTTAATTTAATTTATTCAGAAAAATAATAAAATGACTTGGTGTTAATCTTTTTAAATCCAGCTATATGTTACCCAAGTGACAATTAGAAATTCTATTTTTCTCAGTGTAGCCTTTTCATATGTTATTAGAACGCGAGTTAAGGGCCACCGTGGAGCTTGTTACAGTGCGCCTTTTATGCGTTTGTTCTATTACTTTCCCGGTGTCTTAACATCCGGAGCCTTTGGGATTCAAAGGGCTTTACTTCACAATTGAACACTGTGAAACATCTCCTGTTACCATTGGTAGGGTTACTTTTGAGTTGTGTTTGCTTTTAGAGGGTGTAGTTTTATTTCTTTTCTTCTATTACTAGGCACAGTGATTTTTCAAGGATGTGTTTTGAAGAGGTATGATATGTGACTGATTTAAGAAAAGTGTCTTTCCGTGTCATTCTAAGTATAATGAAGGTCCCTAGATTTATTCTGAAATGGTCTTACTCTGTTAGCTTTCTATTGCTATAATAAATACCTGAGATAATAAAACTTATGAAGAGAAAGTAGTTATTCTGGTTCACAATTTTACAGATTATAGTTCTTGTTTGATTAGTGCTGTTGCTTTCAGGTTTTTGGTGAGGCAGCACTTCATAAAAGGAGCATATGGAGGAGCAAAACCACTTAGTGTGCAGCGAGGAAGCCAGAGAGATGAGAATGCTGAGGCTCCACGCCCCTCTTTGTGGGCATGTTCTCAGTGACCTAAAGATCTTATGCAAGGTCACACTTCTGAAAGACTCCGAAGTGCTAGCTTGGGAACCAAACCTTAACACATGGCTCTTTGGGGGACAGTCAGCATTCCAACAATAGCACTCCCCTACTATAAATTTAGCTGGGATATGTGCCTATCATTCTGGGGTCAGTGACCATGTAAGACTGTCTATTTGGATTTCCATAGGAAAAAAATAAGACTTAATTTTTGAAGAGACTATGAGATGATTTAGAACTCATAACTGGTCCTCAAAGTTAAATTCTTTGTGCAGTTTTGAAACCATAGACTCGTTTTAATCATATGTCAAAATACAGAAATATTTGAGATCAGAGTAGAGTATGTGACAGGGTGGTATTGAAAACCCCCCTCATATTTCCTATATTGTTGTGTTTAGCTGTATGACCCATGTCAGTGTGGCACCCAGCCATTCGTGTACGTGAGAGGGATACATATTTTACATGTGAGAAAACAAGCAAAAAATGTGTTGCAAATCTACATGAGATCCTCTGAAGAACTAAGAGCACCAGATTTCCTTGTGTGATGGCCCTGAAAACTTTAAGATGGGTATCTGCTTCCTTGTCTTAGGATGTCAGTACAGCACAGTACCAGTCCCATTAACAGCAGCAAGATCCCATCATAGCAGCCACAAGCCGAATCAGAGAGACAACTCAGTTACTAGGGAGTCACAGTATAAAGTTGGAACAGATTGTGCAAGAAAACAGAGAAGGAGGTAGAATTTAATGGGCTCTAGACTGACAATAGACTCTCCTTGTGGATTTCTAGAATACTCATATATCTCATCCATGATAATCAAGAACTAACATGACTGGACACACTACGACATACCTTATGATTTCCAGTCTCAAGAAGTTCTAACTGCGTATACCAGAGAGAAGTTGTATATTTCTGTGGCTCTGTCGATGTGTATGTAGGCAGAAGCTATGTCAGTCTGGATCGTAATTAAACAGTAGCACTAGCAGAAATCCAACCACACAATGGACTCTCAGCAATATTTATTGCATAGATAATGCCATTCCAAAGATTTTTCTTACATAGACCTTATTTAATCTCTAAGCCACATTCCATGATTCACAGCAAGCAGCCTGTGTATGGCTCCCAATTATTCATATCCTGCTTAGGTACGCCATCACTTTTGACCACAGCATATAGATTTTTCACACAGTATTGTGTGTGCATATATTTATGTACTTGTGCGTGTGTGATATATATATATGTATATGTGTGTGTGCTTCTCATAGTCTATTTATGTTGGAGCTAGATAAACGAGATAAAATGCAGACAACAGTCTATTCTGAACACGTGTGACAAAGATGCATACACATCCAGTGTATCTTATTGTATTGAAGGTGGCCCTGCATTTACAACAGGATTACAGCCCAAAAAACCCATCAGCAGCTGACAATGCATTTAATACACCTAATCTATCGAAACTCACAGCTCCACAACACAGTGGACTGTGCAGTATTTATTGTTTGCTCTGCCTTGTGATCACGTGGCTGAACCAGGAGCTGCAGGTGGCTGCCCGTCTCCTACATCAGGATAGAGAATCATGCTCATACTGTTAGCCTGAGCAAAGACCAATGTTCAAACTTTGAAGTGTGATTTCTGCTGCATATGTATTGTTTTCACACTATTGTAAAGTCAAAAATCATAAATTGAGACATTGAAAGTCAAGGACTACCTGCCCTTCAGTTAGTTTTCATCTCCATCATTTTCCTGAAGAAATACATTTCAAGAACACCAATTAAAAAATGATAATGGTGCACACGGTGTAGAATTTTTGAGCAGATACCTTTATTATCTTTAAGAATATCTCAACAAAAGCAAAAATATAAAAAGAAAAGATGAAAGAAGGGAGGTAATCACAGAGGAATATTTTTATAAAATGTACAGAAACTTCAACACCATGTGTGTATATGCAAGTGTGTGTATATGTGTAACATGCGCATGTATTTCTGAGTAGTCAATTTATAGCAGAGGCAAATACAATTAAGATATAATATAAATACATATATTATGAAATATATGTGTGTGTGTGAATAATACCTTAAAAACTAATGGAGAACATGAGACATGATCTCCAGTAATGGAAAGGATAAATGTTCTGTGTTAGAATGAGTGTAGCCAATATAGGGGCTGGGAATTTAGCTCAGCGGTTAGAGTGCTTGCCTGGAAGCACAAGGCCCTGAGTTCGATCCCCAGCGCAAAAAAAAAAAAAAAGAATGAGTGTAGCCAATAGCCCATAACTAGATTATTTTTAATTCAAAACAGGAGTAGGTTGTAAAATAAAAAAAGTTTATTTACAAAAAAAAGCTTTCCTTATAAAATGATTAGTTCTGTGTAAATTGATATGTGAATTTAAACCCAATGAAAACACAAAAGATTTCCCAAGATGTATTTCTCTAGCTTTACCTTATTTCTCTTCTCAACATCACTGAGACTCTTCTATGAGATGGTTTTTCCCTCATACAGAGTTTTCCTTATGTGACTTCTAACCAGGATGACATCTTATCTCTCTAGCTTCTTCTCCTTACTCATATTAACTATTTTTCTTCCCATGTTCACCCCTAAGTGCTGGTTACACCAGGGCATGACCCTCTGCCCTCTCATTCCCTGTGTCTACATCTACTTCTTGAGTGATTTTATTCATTCCATATGGCGGGCTCCCCCAATCATACCACTAGCCCAGATCTCTTTCCTGGACCTGAGATTCAAGTATCCAAATGTCTATGGTAAATCTATATCGATAAATAAGAGTCATCTCAAATTAAAATCATTTGAAATTTAACTCTTAATTTTTCTTCCAATTTTTTTCTTTTTTTTCTCATTTTCCCATTTTTTTTCTTCCCTAGTCTCACCTATCTCAATAATTGCTATCACCAGTTACTGAATTTTTTTAAGGAAAAAAAAAAACCTCATCCAAATAATACTGTAAAAATAATACATATAAGTTTAGATTTACATAATCTCACATTCTACATTTATCTTATATATATTCTCAAACTCTTCTGCTCTCTTCCCAGTGAAATGAACCCTCATACCTCATCTATAGATTCTATACTTCCTAACTTGCTGCCTTATTCTCTCCCTTTCATTATAACATTCTGTTTTTCAGATTTTAAAAAAAATATCATTTAAAAATAAATATTAAATCTTCACCTCTGGCTATCACAAATTAGCTGGAGTGAATTAGCTGTTCTGACGTGAACAAATAAAAACTATATAAAATTTTAGAGTGTCAATTTCCAACAGCTTCACTCGGCTGGGGAGACCTAGTTCAAAGTTCGTGTTTACCAAGGTAGCAAGATCTGAAGGATCAAGAATCCCGGATAAAAAAAGACTCAGAGAAATCAGCGAAATATTTTGCATACGACTTCTGCTACAGGCATTTTCCGACTTCCGAATGAACATTTTCATTACCTTCCACGAAAAAACAACTTTTAAATTGCTCTGATACTATGTCTATAACTGATAGATAAAGAGTTAGATGTGAAAAGAAAGATCACTGTTCAAAATCCGATTGTTTAATGAGAATTCTAAAGAGAAACATTGAAGAATAATGGTCTCAAGTGGCTCAAGATGATTTTTTCATAATTTTATGTATAACAGAAAGAAGAAATTACATTTTGTATTGAGGATATCCTCATCCATCATCTCTATATTTTTTAAAAATAAAATGTCTCTCTTGGTCACTTTCCTTGTCAGTGGGGCACAATTTAAAGAAGGAGAGGTTTGTTCTGGCTCTGTCTCAGGCAATGGTTGGCTGGCTTCAAGGCAGAAGCGGCGCGAAGGAGGGGCCTGCCCAGGGGAGAGTTGCTCATCTCGGGCATCCAAGATGCCGAGAGAGAAGAGGGATCAGGATGGGGACATCATACACACTTCCAGGTCACACCCCCAGTGAGCAGCTCCTTCCCAACCAGGCCCCGCCCCTGCACATGAGAGTCTGGGGGGACTTTTTAGATCTAAACCATAACAATCTCTTTTATTCTATAAATTATTTCAAGCATACCAATAAGATTCATTTAATGGAAACCAAGAACTAAAAATGAGAACTAGAATGAGACTTACAGGTGACACCAATGCAAGATTTACCAGAAAATGACTTTAAATTAACTATAATTAATACTTTCAGCAAAATGGATGAAAAACTGGAGGTATCACAGGTGATTTTAAATCTATGAAAAAGAAATAAATGGAATTTCTGGAACTGACATATATGAAAAAAGAATTATTTGATGAGGTTAATAGATGCAATAGATAGCTACAGCAGTACATAATGTTAGGAAACTGATTATAGATATTGGATACTACCTTGATCATGCATGAAGAATTTGGAGGATGAACAACACAGACATAAGTATCAGAGAAAACATCTAACTAGAGTCCTGGAAGGAAGATGTAGCAACATCAACATTTAAGAAATATTGGATAATAATTTTTCAGTTTGCTGTAAATGTCTCAGACCTTAAGAAGACAAACACATAATTACATTATATAGTATGAATATGTACATTAAAAGATGTGCATATAAAATATTTTATATAAAATATTATAATTACATATGGGCACGCATGTATTTATCTTAGTAAAGTAATTTAAATTATTAATTAATTCATAGTCTTCCTCTTGTCTCCTTCTTTGTGTACTACACTGTTCCCTAAAAGAACTTGTACGTATCTATTGTCTTACTGCCTTCTGTGTTAAAGGGCAAGCCCCGTGACGACAAGATATTAGTCCACTTGTTAGCTGCATGACTACACTAAAAAAACAACAACCGCATCAGGACCTGGGCCTCAGTGAGTGGGCATTTAACACTGAGTGAGTAAATGTTATATGTGTATACCTTGTTTTGAATTGCAAAAGAACCTCAATATTTTAATGACATTTTTAAAGATTTTTTTAACCTTCATTAATTTGATTTGGTACATGAGCATAGCAGATAATACTAGTTTCATTATACTGCAGACAAATTTAAAATTCAGAGAAGCTATGGGTGGCCTGAGGTTGTGTAGTTTATATATCTCAAGGCCAGAATTCGATCCCCACTCTGCATTATTCAGTTTGGCTCCATAATAAGCAATGAAAAGTCCACTAAGTGACCTGATGACCCTTGTCGCAGTTACATGAAAATACACTTTAGTTGAACTAAAAAAAAAAAAAAAAAAAAAAAATCGGCATGATTGCTATGTCCCTTTACAGTGGCCAAGGATTCAAGAGCTCAGGGAAGGGTATATGTATGCCAGGTTGGGTGACCCCCACTGAAAAGATACAAAAGCATTTGATTTCAGCAAGTTAGAATCAAGCCATCATCATTGCAATTTCACTCATGTGGCCTGGCCTCAAATCTTCAAACCATTTTAACACAGTCTGAATCAAGCTACGCTGCCTAGTTATATATCTTCCTTCACTTGAACCCAAATTCTCTTTCTCGCTCTCTCAAGTTAGGCGCTTCTCTATTCATTTTAACTCCTATTCAATTTAATAGGTCACTGCAACAGTGAAAAATTAGGTTGTTAGGAGAGATAAAAATTAGGTCAAGAATGTTTTCTAGATATGCTTTAAATAAGAATTATCTACTGTCAGAGGAGTCCTTTCTGGAATTATAAATCTCGAAATTCACAGGAGACATTATATGCAACTTTTATTGAAAGGCATCTCTTCCATAACTATTGATGTTGCTGATAACAACTTGAACACCATGACTATTAAGGCAACATATGCAAGTTTGACCCCAGTGCAAAAGAACATTATTTCTGGAAGCAATCTTTCTTCATCATAAAAATTAAATTTTTTCATCAGACCCAAGGCCACTTGCAGCTATTAATATGCAATTATAATTTCATGAGGTTTGAAGTCTAGAATTAATTACTATTTTAATAATTGATCTTGCCTTCATATTTTATATTATAAATATGTTATTGGAGCTTTTATCTAGGTACAATATACTTTAAGAATCTGGGATATGATGTCACACAAGTGGAAGTATAACAAGTGTCATTGCCAAAATTGAAGTGCCAGGGCAATGCTAAATTAGTTCAATATTTATAGAAATATCAGTATGAATGATGTGAGAGTCATTTATTTTTTAGGCCAACAAGGGACCTTAGGTTTAGATTTTATACTCTTGCCATTCTCCTCAGCATAATTGGAATGTGATTTAGAGGGCGATAAATGAGTATCCGAAAAATGCACGTAATTGAGGAACAGAAACAGATTTCAGAAATACAAGGTTTAATTGATGTCCTGAGGACCTAGAACAGCTGGAGGCCTTACTTCATTATGCTGCTCCTTCTCTCCACGGGAGGTGAGCTCAAAAAGCTCTCTCTAGCTACCAAAACACTCACTATCTCCTTTCCCAATTGTAACCATCATAATAATTTCCCAGTTATGCACTCAGACTTTATGAATAAGCCTCTACCCCTAAAAGAAATGGGAATTTGAGAAGTGGGAAGATTTTGCAGTGTGTACACTGAATTACATCTCAAATCCAAAAGCACCGATGTGCCTTCTGAACTGAAATTTCAGCCACCATGGACAGTCAATCCCCAAATTAACTGCAGATTATTCTTAATGTGAGCTGATATTCAAATTAACATCACCTGGATTGCCACATGGGCTCAGTGATAACAGATGAGGAATCAAGCAAGGTGCCGCTTCACATTTAATAAGTATGTAAAATCACCCGAGAAATCATCCAAAAAGAACTTACACATAATAAATATGGACCTGGGCAGAACATTAGCTGTTGCTTTAATGGAGGACATGAGCAATCCAGGTTTTAATATTCTTTACAAACTTGGACCCAAATCTGTCACCTCATTCTCCCCATAATTTTAAAAATTTCTGTGGTTTTTAAATAACAATTAAGAAAAACATGGATATTTAAATTATATACCTAGAATTATCTGCAGCATGAATTTGTAACAGTAATTGCTTGTTTAAAAAACAGAATGCTTACATTTGAGATTTTAAAAAAGAAATGGTACCAATCTAAATGTACACATTGAAATAATGTGTTGAGATAATGGAGGGAATGGGAAGTTGGTCCTTGTCCTTTATTCTGTAAACTGCACCACTAGTATAGCAAAAAAAGTTATTTAACTAATGACCAACTGAAATGATAGTTCCTAATTGTAATAACTTGAATATGCCTCCCCACCATAAAAAAAAAAGGAGTTCTTTCTCAATGTTTGAATTTGACCTCCTTCGGAAACCGAATCTAACCTCCTTTGACAATATCTTTTGCAAAAGTTATCAGTTAAGATGAGGTCGTATTGGATTATTATGGTCTCTAAATCCAATGACTGATATCCTTGTAAGGACACATAAGGAGAGGATGTGTAGATACAAGGGTTCTTCTGGCCATGGGAAGATGCAGGTAGAGATGAGTGTGCAGCAGCTGCTACAAAAGGGACACCATTGATCGCAGGCCATCACCATCAGAAATCTAAAAGGAAGCAGTTCTGTTGATACTTTGATTTAGGTTGCACTATACTTAAAACATTATTAGAAAATTAATTCCCATTGACTTACGCCATCCATTATAGCTGTTTTTATGAAAGCCCTAGGAAACTTAATATAAGGTGAAAATTTACAAAGTTTTGCAAAACTGAAAACAAATGAAAGAAGATGAGTTTTCTATGCATTTTTTCTTTTTTGGAAAAAGGAAATTTGTGCAACTCCTTGGCATGGGTCGGGCACTCTGATGTCTATTAATCTTCTACATATTATTTTCAGACTTTGACTACCTCCTTTACTTTTAAAAATAAAAGGTGTTAGCAAAGAAGAATAAAATTATGCCAAAGACAATATACAGAATGTTCATCTGTGATGATTCTTTAAAGTGCTGTCATGGATTACAGAATCATTTGGTCATACATGATACTTACATCCTATGCACTAAAATAAATTCCAGTTAAAGAGTCATCATTACAAAACAACTTGAAAAATCTTAAAGAAAATAAATTACGTGTCTTACAATTTTACTAAAAAAGGGAAGAAACCCAAAACATTTTAAACAGGTTTTTACTACATTTAACTACATCAGAGGTTTAACATTTTATAATGAAATGTACACCATGAGCTGATTTAAAACTCAGACTGTGACTAGTCACTAACTATTTATAATGCACATACCGTCAATTATGGGTAGCAGAGTCCACATCCTGTTTCAGGGCATGATTCACTTCCAGATATTCTCTTTGTTTAAATAGCACACCTGGTGGGACACAAAAAAAACCAAAGGGGGACAATCCCGTTGATTCGATCTCAGATTTGCATAAGGTTTCTGCACCTACAAACTTTTGAATATGTAGTAATATATAATGACTCAGTACAACTGTTGGTTTAATTTATTCTATTTTCATTTTAAAACATTTTAAAATATGAATATGGCAAAACTATTTGTTTTTAACATTCTCAACATTCATAGCTAAGGTCTTTTAAAGTATATTGCATATTGTAACCATTTGGGTATTTCATTAAAGCTGTGAATTACCTCTTTTTTAGGAAAATGGACATAATCTTACAGACACGTACACCTATACTCAAGTCCACACATTTACATACATTTTTGTATACATTATTTAAAGCCATTCGTGACTATAAAACATTTGAAATCTTTCTAAAATTCATCCTTAAATACTTTAATTGTACTCAGAACTCAAGAATTGCTGCTAATAATTTCTCTGTATCATGCACTAAATCACATAGTATCTATGGTGTCCCCCAATTTAAAAAAAAAACACTTTGACAGATATTAAAATATTGCAACAACATAGACTCTTCAGAGTAAAGTGTTTTTTTTTTCCTTTATAAGCACAATTATCATTAGGACTTCTATGCAGAAAAATTCTTAGGAAGTTACACACATTTTTCAAAAAGCTCTTTCTGATAGTTAATTGTATATAAAATGCTTCTACAAACAGAATTCTTTTATTTTCCAATATTTTAAAATAATTCAGCTGAAGTAACTTCAAAAATTTCGTGTTCTCCAAACTCTGACCATGCAATGTCCAGTGCTGATGTGCTAGTATTTGACACACATTTCCTTGCGCATTGCTTCATGTTAAATAGTTTTGTTTATTAAAATTCCAAAACTGAATGGGATTTGTTGTGTGTGGTCTCTCTTTTGCAATATTTATTCTCAATACTCTCAGTATTTATTTAGACTCAATAAGTAGTGAGTGCTCAAGACATGTGTGTTAGTAGAAATTAAACGAACTCTGTTCATCTCTTAATACATGGCCAAATTATTTCAAATTTCTAAGCCTACTTTATATATACATTCCATTCATGAATGGAGAGAATAAATGTCTACTTTGTGAGATGGATTTATATATTAGGATAATTTATCTAACAGCATTTAACAAATTTCTTATCATGCAAGATGAATTTAGTATGACTTCTCCTTTTCTTGTAATCCTTACAGTCTGTGAATGTGACGTTTAGCGTGAGTCATGTAAGACTGGTTTTTAAAAGCTCTGGTTTTAAAAATAAATTACTGGATGGTAATTGTATTGATGGTTTAGTCTTCAATATTGGAATTAAATTGAATTTGTGAAAGTTCAGCTTACGCAAAATTTATTAAGTCTCATTTTTGTTGTTAAACTCAGTGGGTATTTACAAAATGTGCCCAACACTGAAACTATAAAAATAAAATTAGAAAACATTGCAACCTTGCTCTTTTCCCCACTTGTCTTTATCTTCCTGACTCATTCCTCCTTGCCCCAGCAGGAACTGATATACTCTCCCTATTCAATTTTATTTCCTAAAAATAAGCAGAATCAGAAAATAAAAATAAAAATAATTGTTCAGAGCATGTTCTTTTCAGACTTTTCAGTGCGTGAAACCTCTGAAACCAGGAGAGAGTGTGGTTGTTAGGTTTTTGTCCCAGAACTGGAAAGCTGATCCACACTGACAAATTAGCAAATCCACTTCTAAATCAATAACTAATAAAAGGATGGACAAATGTGTACCAAAAGAAATTTCCCAAAAAACGCTGACTTTTTTTTGGTGGCACTGGGGATTTACCCAAGGCCTTTGCACTAAACTACATTCTCAGGAATTTTTTTTTTCAATTGGTAGCAGAAAATGGCAAGATTTATCAGACAGTTCTGAGTAAGAAATATAGATCAGACTTCTCTGAATGCTGTGTCTCAGAGTAGGTGTGTCACGGGACTGTAGACGGGCTTTGAGTGTGTGTCTGGGGGTGAGTGTGCAGGGATTCAGTTATCTCAAAGCTATGCTAGGGAAGAATTTACTTCCAAGCTCACTCTCGAGACTCTCTGCCTTACTACTGACTGTTGCTTAAGGCCACCCTAACTTCCTTGCTCAGGTAGGACAGAAGAGAGGTGCTGTACTCGCCCCTTTTTCCTTTGCTGGTCTGGAGACCTGGTTTGTCCGTGTCTGTCTTGTGCACCTCCGCACTTGCTCCCCTCCCCTCCCTTTGCAGTCCCCTCCCCCCAAGAATGGACAGGTACAACTTACCTCTTGCCTCAGTGCCATCCTGCCGCCCCTGAGGTTGCTTTGTGGTTGCTTTCCAGGCCATTCCTACAGGAGGTGCAGTCAGCTGTCAGCCGTGCCCATCGGCTGCTCCCCTCACTCCACTTACTGCTGCCACCACTACGAGAAAGGACTGCAAACACACTAACAGGAAGCTCAAAGAAGGCTGGATCTGGGCCCATTATTAGCACCCGCAGCCTGCCCAAGGCCCAAAAGGCTGTGATGAGCAAAGCTACTCCTTTCAGAGTTCAGCCCCACCATTTCCATGGAGACCTGTTAAACAGCTCAGGGTTGCTCTGCCTTCTCTTTGAATTGCCACCAGAGGGCAGCCACTGTCCTGGATTTGAACCAATCAAAAGCCTCCGTAGTACTTGAACCAGTCAGCAGCCCTGAATTCGAACCAGTTACAGGCTTGCAACAGCTATGTAAATAGACTCCCTTTGCTTTTCTCAGCCTAGGAGGAATTCCTCTGCTATGCTGAGTCCTCCGTGCTGTGGGGCAGGTCCTGTGAAAGTCTCACTCTGGTGGTTTTGTAAATCTGCTCATGATTTATTTCTTGAGTAGTGTGGGCTCCAAAGGTCTTGTAAACCGACCCGGGAGTTTTATCTGGAATAGTGTGGATAGAGCCGTCATTTCAAAAGAAAAGAATAAACACCAGGGGCCACTAGACTTGAAGAGATCGAGGGACAAGCAGCCCATGGAGAAGACGAGGGACAGTAACCGGCACCTCGCAGTGTTGCCTAATGGTTTCTGGCACACACCTACATCGAAGAGTGGTGGCTGGGAACGGTAAAAATCAGAAGACAGATGTCAAACTGGCATCTAGAATTATGTGGTACTGCCCGGTGCCAACAGGCCACTAGCAACTTCACCCTGACAATTTGTGAGTTCTATCTGAATCAACAAAATGACCTCAGTGAATTTGCAGCAGGGCAATGTCTCCAACGGAGTGGCTTGCTTCATCAGAGCAATCAAGAGGAAAAAAAAAAAAAAAGAGAGAGAGAAAAGGTAAATAAGATGTAATCAGTCTGTGTACCCCAATCTTGAAAGTGAGGCACATCATCTTTTGCACATGAATCGCATCTGCTGTCATCTAAACAACATACTGTTTTGTAAACACTAACAATATTTTACAAAGATCAATACACAGTCAGTTTCTCTTGACCATTTGTATGTTTTGATCTTTCTTGAAAGTTTCCAAAGGAGAGTGGAAAGGTTGTATCAGGATTGAAGAATAGTTTAGTTGACATTAATTTACCGATATTCAATGAGAGTTTAGTTAAATGCTGTAATACAATATGAAATCAATATACAATTAGATAAACCAAATAGCAATGTTAAAATTTGTTCAAATTGAAAAAAAATGAATGAATGTAATTTGTGTATTTAATTACTATGCAGGCATTTTATATGTTGATTTTGTGAATACTGGATAATAACATCAGTTTTAGTCATTTTCTCATCACTGGGACAAAATACCAGATATGTACAATTTAAAGAAAGAGAGGTTTATCTGGCCTATGGTTTTAGTCCATAGTTGGCTGGCTCCTTAGCAGAAGCAGAATGGTGGGAAGTCATACGAGAGAAAAACTACCCATCACGTGGTAGCCAGGAAGCGGAGAGCGGGGAGGAGCCGAAGACAAACATATTCCCTTCAAGGTCACCCTCCCAGGGACCCATCTCGAACCAGACCCCATCTAACCGCTGCCGAACTCATCAGTCAATTAATGCATCGATGAGTATAGCACCTTCATGCTCCAACCACCTTCCACATATATAAGAGTTTGGGAGATATTTTAGATCTAAACAATAGTATCAGATTATATATGATCTAATTATGGCTAAGGTAGTAATTATGACAAAAGGAATTATTAAAAAATAATTCACTAAGGCTCAAGAGGAATACCTTTCAAGGTGAATTCTCAAAGTATTCTACTAAAATGAACTAATATATTTTTAATGGGCCAAACTAAGAAAGTTTCTCAAAATAAATCATGAAACTTTCAGTTTTGTATTTTTGCTATTGTTTTAGGTTTATTAATTTAGAAACAAACCAGAAGAAATTGGCTTCAGAAAAAATTCTTAAATGTTTCTTTTGTTCAACACTGAATTTTCATAAGTGAAAAAAGATTCCAGAATATTAAAATGCAAGTAAGCTTCTTATATTTATGAGAGAAAGAAAAGACTATAGGAAATTCTGAATATTATTTTGAATTTTCTTTTTTATGCATGCTTATCTGTAACACATTTTCTTTTCTTCTCAATGTCAATCTGAAAAAAGATAGATTGTAAAAATTTATAAAGGTTTTGATCCAAAATTTTTAATTCTTGAAATTTTACCTAAGACTCTCAGCTGACGATTACTCAAATACATAATGCGTTAGTCAGCTTTCCGGTTACCAGATACAATACTTGAAAACACCATTGAGATAGTGGTTTAATTTTGCTCAGTTTTTAACAGGATTCACTCCATGATCTGCTGACTCCAAAGAAGAAACAACATGGCAGAAGAGTGTGGTGGAACAAAGCTACTTAGTTCATGGTGACTGAGAAGCAGAGCAGAGGAACAGTGCCAGATAGGAAGGAGCAAGGGATTAGACACAAACAGAGACACGAACCCCAGCGTGACGTCTCCATGGCCCACCTAACACATCCACAATCCCTCAGGCAGAGCCCAGAGCCAATGAGATCGACACTTTATCCTAACCACCTCATCTTACCACTCGTCAACTTCATACACAAACAAATCTCTGTAAGCCATATTTAACCTCCAAATAAAGACAATAGCAAGGTCATAATTCTCCCTAATGTGGTACAATTATCCTTCATACAACTGGAAATGCAATCCCTTCCCCAAAGTTCCAACAGTTCCAGCACTGCTAAAAATTCCAAGTCCAAGTCTCTTCTGAAACTCAAGACAAACTCTTAGCTGTGACCCTCTGTGAAAATTAAAAACAAATTACATAACCCCAAGGTACAATGGCACCGGGTAGACATTGCCGTTCCAAAAGAGAGGAATAGAAGAGTAGAAAAGAGCTAGACAAAAAGAAGCCTGAAATCTAGCAGGGGAAACGTGAAGTTCTATAGCTCCATATTTAATAAGATACCAAGATGATATCCAAGATATATGGCTGTGAGCTGTGAGTTCCAACTCACCTGGACAGCCCACCCCATGATCTTCCTAGCTGTGGCTCACACACTTCTGGGCTGGCTGTACTCGGGACCTATAGCTTTCCTAGGCAGATATTCCACCTTTCTGGAAACTCTGACACCCTGGGATCTACGCTGCATCTTCTGCTTCATTCTCACAGTTTCACACCTTGCCTCTTAGGGGCTCCTTGCCTGGGCTTCTAAGTCTCTGGAAGCCTCCTTGATGCACAACGTTTACATTCTGCATGCCAGTAAAGGTGGAATCAAAGACACCATACCAAAGTGTACTGTCAGCAATATCTGTATCCAGATCACCTTAGAACATGGCTGTAGCCAATTTTGAATGGATGAACGGGCAAAATGATTCCTGGGAAACCAAATATCCAGAGGGGTGCTGAGGATTCTCCTCTCAAATGAAACGCTGATATTTTTTGCACCCTTAAGCCAACAGTGGTTAAGGTCTTACTGACTCCTGAGATGTTCTCGGGGCTTCTTTCATTGTATACTTGTACAAAGTACTTAGTTTCTTTCTAATGTTGCTTATGTCTGACAATCATCTCTGCTTTGGCCCCAAATTTACATGTGCTTCCTTTTGGTATGAAATTTAAGTTTTGACATTTTTTTCTGCTTTCATTTTCCCTCTAATTCTCCTGTAAGTTTAGCTGAAAGCAGCTACTGTTATCCATACCATGGCCTGAATATTGAGCTGTCTTGAAATTTCCTCTGACAGATTAATTGATCCGCTGCCCATAATCCCATTTTCCTGCTATGTATTAGGATGGGCAAAAATACAGGCAAATTTTCTTCCAGAGCATAATATACACTGCCTCCAGTCTAACTGCCACTGGAATCCTTACTCCCAGCTGAAACCTCCTGAGCCTCGTTTCACTGTCCACATTCCTTTCGGCATGCTGGTCTTCTGAGCTCTGACCAGAATTTCCCATTAAGCTGCTCTACTCAGCATATCCAAATTATTCCAGTCTCCTCCCCTAAACCACTTCTAAAGGCTTCTAAGTAACATGTTGAGGCATGATCATAGTAAGGACCCCATTTCTCCAGTTCCAATTTTATGTCAGCTTTCCTTTTGCTGGATACAATATACAACCCTGCAAATGAAAGTAGAAGCGATTTGATTTGGTTCATGTTTTAACTGGATTCCATCTAAAGTCAGCTGACTCCAAGGCACGAACATCATCAAGAAAGGTGGTATTGGAGCAGAACTACTTAGTTCGTTGTAGTAAAGAGGAAGGAACAGGGCCCAGACATAGACTCTAAATTCCCCTATGACCCACCCAGACACACCCAGAACTGACCTATCAATCCCCTGGGAACATCCCAAAGCGAATATTTTGACATTCCACCATAATTGCCTCATATACATAAAACACGTATTCTGCCAAGCGTTGTTCACGATATGATAGCTTTTTAAAAAGTAGAATTTTTACCACAAGCAAAATGCTCAACTGTGCCATTAAGCTCTTAAATAATGGGGTACTAAGGAATTATAAAATATGAAGTCTTCCTCTTATACATATGTAACAAGCTATATCTAATCAGGATCCAGAATCATGTGCTCTACATTATATTTCATGATCTTTAAAATTCACTATGGTCCTTTCAACCCTTCCAGGTGAAGACAGAAGGAAAGGCATTGAACCAGTGACAGGTAGGCACTATCTTATTTGAGAGCACCATTTTCATCTGGCATAGACACATTCCATGTGACAGACATGAGTGATCAAGTCTCAAAAAAAAAAAAAAGATGCCTTTGATAGCATAATAAGAGTCCTAAAAATTTGGCTATATCTCATATCTTTGAATATTCTGAAAAAATCATTCTCAAATAATTCATCCACTTTGAATAGTACTGTTAGCACAAGTTCAACATCTGAATTTTTAAGGTGGAAACTCAGCAGCCGGAAAATTCAATGACCCATTTACTCAGCTCATTGATAGCTATGGAGAGAATGAAATGTGCTCTTTGCTTAATATTAAAGGTAGATATTAGTCCAATATATAGAAAAGTAGTTAATTCAGAGTACAAACTAATGGTAGAGAGGATCCTGATATGTAACACAGATATTCTCAAATCTTCCACCTTTCAGAATATAATCCCTTCCTCTAATATTCAAGTGAAAACTCAGAATCTCCAAAACAAATGCAGTAGTTCCATTTTTAAAAAATTAAGCTTTCTTTCCAAAGTAATTACCTTCTTTTCCTTTCTTGCTTTTTCTGTATTTTATAAAGAGTTGTAAGGAAAGACTTATATGATCCAAGATTCCATCCCAATGCATTTTTCTGCACACCAGCCAATCATAGTTAAAGTTGGATTTAAGTCAAATTTATGATAGTATACCCCCGTGAAGTTGTGGTTCAGAGTTCACGACCTCATTGGCTTTGCCTTAGAATATAACTAATAATTGTTCTCAGAAACCCCCACAAATTTGAGGAAACTGCAAATGTCTTCCGCATTTTTTTTTTTTTTTTTTGCGGGATGTTTTTAAGTAACCAATTCAAACGCGTTATTCAGTTCTCCTTGCTGCTGACTGGCTGCTGCCCTGTAGCCTTTCTCCACAGAAGCACCAGCATTTCCGCATCTTAACAGGTTGCTGCACCGCATGTAATTGTTTCCAGTGTTCTTCGTTTTTCTTCTTAAAGGCCCGAGATCCTCAAGATACTGCCAAAAACGCCCTGCACCTTCTAAGGCTTTATTAATACAGCATTTTATTAAATTAAATTACATAACTGCAGGAGAAATAGCATATTTAGGGTTTAAACTATAAAAATAGGCCTTTATAGGCATTTTTCTGACTATATCTGAAATTCGTGTTTTTTCACAGTTCACACGTGCTCTTGGAAAGTAACCCTGCAAAATCTGGGGGTCTACTCTATTATAAAGTAAGTATTGAAGCTTCATATAAATTTGAAAATCACGTTGTCTGAAAGCTTAGACTAGCACAGGGAAGTTATGTTACCACGTTCCTAAAATAAGTCTTGCTACTGTCTCCTCTAGCGTGATTACGAAGGTCTTGGTCTTCCTCAGTTGTTTCCTGCCAGACTTTTTTCCAGCCTCTTAAATGTGGAAAGCATTCAATCTTCCACCTCATCTTCCCTGAAACAACTATCAGTGAGTGTAATAATCTTTCCCAATGGGTGTTTCATTTCTTTCGGGGATCAAATGGCTGAGGAAAATATGTTTTTCCTTCTTAGCATAGAACTGCCTCTAAAGTGATACACTCAGGGCTGGAGTTCAGAAAGACAATTTTGTATCATTACACAGAGCATTTAGCTCCTCACTGTCTCATTACCTCTCTATTCGTGATTAGGATTTTAGCATTAACTTCATGCAACCAATTGGCCCATTAAAATGTCCTCCTGTGCAAATGATTCGGAATTTTCTCGAGGCTTGAAATAGCATTTTGACCCTTTCCTAGGCGTCAAGTTTTCAAACATTCATTGTGAGTGTCTTGTATATATGAAACTAAATATAAATATCAAATTATCTTTCTCCTATGAGTCTCCAGTTCAATACCTTGTTTCATAAATCTTATAAAATGCACATGTATGGATAATATATACTTTACAAATCTGCATGAGCATGCATCTGTCTTAGTAGTTCATTCAAGTAAGACATTTTATTATCAAAGACATTTTCTTTCTCTTTCATTTTCTGCTTGTATTTACATATATAAATATATACATGTATATAACAAATGTTAGCAAATTGATAATTATTGATTTAAAGAAACTTATGATTTTTTAAAATATGTAACAAATTGCTTTTTTCTCCTTGAATTCATCTTGAATATTACCTTAAATATTTCATTTTACTGTCTTCTGTCATTTTTGTGACTTAAAATCTTTCCCTTATTATTCCCCATGATTGTTTAATTTGTTTTTATAATTTCGTAAGTTTCTCTTTGTTTTGGATTTCAGCAGTTTAACTGTTTCTACTTGAAGCTACGTTTGTTAATTTGCATTTGTTGGGATTCTTCTGTTAATGTTCTGATATTTTTCATGAAATTTGAGATTTTTAATTTATTTATTTTAAAATAGTTCTTGTCTATTTCTTCTTTCTTTCTAGAAATTGTATTTCTGCTTATGATGAAATGATTGATGTGTCCCTACAGGTGGATGCATCTTTCATTTTTTTCAACCTTTGTTTTCTCTGTTTTTGGAATAAGTGATTTCTCTTGGTCGATCTTCACATTCACTTTAGTTTCTTTTACCACGTTATTTCTGATGGTAATTTTTGTTAAATTTTTGAAAATGATTGTACTATTCTATTTAGCATGGTTGCAAGAATTATTTCATACATACTCTAATATCTTATTGAGAGTTCATATGTATTGTCATATTGTTAATATATCCTTTTTTAAATTAATTGCATATAATCATTTTAATACACTGAATATATTTACAATAGCTCCTTTGAGGCTTTGGTTTGTTGAATCCAACATTTGTGCTTGACTTCTCTTGAGCTTGGTTTGTATTGACTACTTTTTAAAATTGTTTTTCTGTATATGGGCTATATTTTCCTTTTTTTATGCATGTCTTTTCAGTTTTGGTTGAAAACTGGACATGTAAGATAACATATCATTGTAGCTGTGGATTCCATTTTATTTTTCTGGGAGTTATCAATTTATTTATTCACTTATTTTCTTAATTATGTATTTACTTTTTTATATACTTACTTATTTTACCAATTCGCCATGCTGTATTTAATAAAAGAATCTTCCCACCCACAGAGTTCAATTTCTGGAAGTCCTATTCAGTCTTTTCCTAAGTTTCTTTTATTTTTCAACCTATTTCCCTAGGGATCGAACTTTTGCCTGTGCTGTGGTTTTGGTCAAATTCTGTTTCAGCACATGTTTACGTTGTGGCCTTTTGCTCTCTGCCTATCCTCCAGTGGCCCAGAAGAAAACCGGAGTTTCAGACAAGGTTCACTCCTACTTGGCTTTCACATGTCACTGGTACTCCCCGCAGTCATCTTCACTCACACATATTTTGGAAATCTGCAAGGAATATGTGGAGAGTTCATCACACCCCTTTTATAGTCTTCTAATTCTCAGTTTCTCTTCATTAAATTTCTGCCTAGACTACCAAAACACTGTTGCAAGACTACAATTTCAGGTAAACAATGCTACCATGAAGTTTAGTGGTTTTTCTATTGAGTCATCTATGGTCACGGGACTTATTTTGGCTAAGGGACTGTGAACACCTCATATGCCATGCTGAGGCAGAAAACGTAATCACTATCTTTTCTGTTTTAATAACTGTGCTCTCTTTTCTCTCCATCAAGTCAATAGCATACTTTAGCTTGAGAACCTTCCGCAAACTGAATCCAAGAATACAAGATAAGTGCAGAACAGCGTCAGCTAAAACACCAACATGAAGGGAGCCAAATACAAGTTTTCTGTTTGTTTGTTTCTGTAGGTTCCCTTGTAAATCATTCAAGTTTTGCAATTGTTGTTTTAGATAAGAATAACCTAGCAAAAGCTTAACAATTGACACCTTCTGAGAGGTACCACACCATATTTCTGCTCATACGTGTTAGTAAGAACTTAATTACATGGCTACTTCTAACCTTGAGAGGTACTGACAGACATGATACTTTAGCCACCCATGTCCCTAACCCCGCAATGAGGAAGGATGCGAAATGAAGACGGAACTGGCAGCAACAGCCTCTGGCATAGCATTGGGAGTTAGACTGTCTATTCATTTGCTTAACAAATACAGGTGCAAGCCTTATATTTTTGCTGTATTTTACTTTAGTTTAACTTCACGCAATATAGAAGACTTACTGCATTAATTCTGTTCACTTCACTTGCAGACTAAACCTTCTCAGAGTTTGAAATGGATTCTAAATCCTTCTTTCATTTCTTTTCACTGTACCTTCCCCTTCTTGATCACCCATTTCTCTTTTTCTTTCTCTTTAGGATAGTTTTATATTTACACTCAATAAAAACATATTTTCCAAAGTCAGTTATAATGGCATTTAGTCATCTCCTAGATTTTTATTCAGTATCAAATAGTTTCATATTTTGTTTTTATTTTTAATCTAAGAAAAAAGTTAAAAGAGTTAAAAGTGGTTTGAAATGCCTTAATGAAAATTAACTTGATAAAAATACAATCAGCATTTTCCTATTATTAGGCTAGAACTTTTGATATCAAGCTGAAATTATCAAAAATAATATAAGAATGTTTTTAACTCCTGAATATGGTGACTAGGTGTGGGAACAACGTAAAATATCTCTAATGACATTTTACCTTTTTTCTTACTCACTGATTTTCAGCAGAAATATCAAACCACTTCCAAAAGTCAAATTCTAACTATGCCATGTGTGAAATGTGTTAGCAGTGTTTGTGTTGGTTGAGCATTCACTCCACATGTTCTGTAGGATGGATGGCCAGAATCCTTAAATAAGTAAAATAATTGACATACTGGCTTTTCTCATCACTGAGAGGAGAATAATATCAGAGACATGATTCTTTTTATGAAGGAGAATTTTATCAAATGTGGGGAGCAGCTGGCTTGCCAGATTGTTCTTGTTTGCCCCAGCTTAGATTTTGTCGAATACTTCAGACTATATTGGATTTGCTGTTCAGTCTACACATGGCACTTCCAGTACCTCTTCAAAGGTCAGAATGACAGCTGCGTGGCTGTAGTATTCTCTACCAGAAATATTTATACAGTGATCAACCCTTCTGCATCTTTCAAGTACTGCTCTCTCTCTGAAATGATTTGTGAGAATTTGGAGACACAGTTCCAGTCTTGACTTTTCTACTTCCTGAATGTGGTACATAACACTATGCTGGAATGAAATATATTAGTGTCTTCTTCATAAAGTTCCTGTGAGGATTAAATACACACAAAAAAAATGTGTAATACTGAAGTATCATACAAATACCAGTTACTTCAACATAAGTATAATATATGCTTGTATAAATGAACACACATAAATTTTATTTATTTGTTTTTGGTACCAGGGATTGAACTCAGGACCCTGCACTTGTGAGGCAAGTACTTTAACCACTGAGCTAAATCCCCAGCCCAAATTTTAAAAACTAAGTAAATTAATAAATAGATATCAGATATCACATGTTGCAGATTACTTGATCTCCTTATATGTGACCTCTGTTGTCATACAAAACTAGCCAGTATATAATAATGCCAACATCACTTTTCATTATATCAAGAAAAAAAGTATTAATGTACTAAACAATGTTGCATAAAACACTTTTACCTAGACATTTAATTAGACAAGAAAGCATTTAATATAACAAATTTCAGAATATACTACTCCATAAATGCCTATTTATCATAGTTTTAGCAGACATAACTGCAAACCGAAACTGGTTGTTGGGGCTGTGTTTTTTCCTATATCTGGATCAGTGTTCTGTTTCTCTGTAATTTATTCTCTTTGGTAGCTGCTAGATTCCTCTTTTTTCTGCTCAAATTCTTGCATCTTCTCACTTAGAACATATTAATTCTACTCTTGTTCTCCCACTAAAATAAAATGTACCATATATCATAAGGCATATCTCTTTTATGTCTTTTTTATCTCTATCTTTTTTATCTCTTTTTTATATACTACGGTTAATATTCTAAAAAGTAGTATAATTTATTAGGCTACCTAAATAAAAACATCATGTAAAAAAATACTGTCAGTGTTGAACCTACTTTCAGTAAACTCCACAGATAGTCTGATTACCAGAATAATACTAGATTAAAAACTAATAACAGGAATTCTTAGATAGTAAATTCAGAGGTGGTTTTATTCTGACATTATTGTGCCAATTTAAAATTTTCACTCATTGAAGAAGATTGGGTGTTTTCACTTATGCAACTGGGAAAATTTCTTCTTAAAATTTTCTGTGACTTTCTATGTGTAGATAATACTGCGTTCACCCCTAATCAATCTACGTATATTGTCATGCTCATCGAACAGTTAATTTTGTACTTTTTACATGAGGTCGCTTACCTCCTATAGCTCTCTCATTTTCCAAGGGTTTATGTAAAAAATTTAAATTATTTTCCTCTAGGCTAACGTAGCTATAAATTATTCCTTATACTTTTATACTTCACATTTTATAAGTTAAACAGAAGAATTTATGAACTTCTGTATCTAGAGGACAAAGAAGGACAGTCGTATTTGCAAATGCTATTGACTTCTGCCTTTAAAGTATAATTTCTGAGGTGATTTTTTTTCATTTAAAATATGTATTTACTTTCATTATTGAACATATTTTTAAAAAAAAAATTCTAGTGTATTTTGGTTAACACTAATGCTGTCTTTATTTCTCTTATAGGAAGTTTTTTTTTTTTTAACAAGTTTATAGTTATATTCCTAAAACTTTGTGCTTTTGATATTCAATTGAATCTGTCACTGGGCTAAGCAATGATAAATATTTATACCCCCGAAGGACTGGAAATACCTGAAGGGAATGTTCTTATTTATTACACAAATATGTTTCTAAAGCACATCCTCAGAATTCAAACAATATGTAAACCTGGCAAATATTTGTTCACATGAACCTAATAGGGTTCTAAAATATTTTTGCAAAATAATATTCTGGTGTTTATGTCCATCACAGAAGAAGATTGTGACATTTATATAAATGGGCCCTAGAGAAACTCTCAGTATGGATAGTACTAAAATGCCTCAGGTCTTTGCATTATTGTCCTCAAAAATCTGCTGTCTCCACCCACAAGCATTAATGCCTCCCCGTGATAGCCAGACTCTCCTGGAGCCTCAGGATTTTCTCTCTCTGCATTTTCACCTTTGTCCCTGTAACTTACTTTGACCAAGAGAATGTGAACCTGTATGATGCACGTGGGATATGACTATTCTTACACGCACATCTGTGGTTCGGTATGTCTTTTCGTTCCTATCATCTTCCAAAAGAACAGCTTGCTCCACTTCAGACCTATTCCTGGGTCATGGAGTAAGTAAAATTACTTGAGGAACAAAACTAAGCCAAACAGAGGTGATCTGAGGAGGAGCAGAAGCTGGCACACAAACCTGTGGCTGAGAAATAGTTTTTGTAGTTAAAATACATTTACATTAGAGGCTAGCTTTCGTGACACAAAGAAAAGCTGAATACTACAGTCTTTCTAAAGTTGTAGTACAAAGAGAAAAATAAAAAATGACATCAATTTCATTGACTTTCTATTGATTTATCTTCCTACACGTCCCTTATTCTTTCTTATATTCAGCAAATACTTGTCATTTTATGGGGAAAGAATTGTTTGTTGCTACTGGGAATTAAAAGCTGGATACGACTGGCATGTTTTCTCTCTCCAGAGAAAGTTTTTTGTAAAATTTTCTATAAAATTCTAAATACAGGGAGAGAGAGAGAGAGAGGGAGAGAGAGAGAGAGAGAGAATTTAAAGAAAGAAGTCTACTACAACATTTCAGGATAAACTTGAACTAGTCTAGAAGAAGATAGTGTCCCAGTTATGTAGCATAAATAAAACTGAAAATCTACACCATAAAGATCACAATATTTTTAGACTCTGTATTATAGTTCAAAGACCCAGACTATTATCTCCTTTTCTCTATCACTATCACAAGGCAGACTATTTCCCAAGCTCATGGAGGCTTGGCTTTACACTTTGACTCTAAGTCATTTTACATAAAATTGTCCAGTCTTGGCAAATACAACTTCACTGTGTTTCTTTCTGTGTGATGTGAAATATCGCAATAATTTTCAGTTGGTAATATGAGAAAGAGATGGCTAAAACCTTGTTTCTGAACAAAATGATTGATTTATAATGAGAAAAATATTTTTCTGTACTTTACTGGGAATTTTCTAATAAAGTAGATACTATGTGTTCTCACCATACACTCACAGGATAACTATGTAAAATTATGAATGTAATAATAGGCTTGACTTTAGTAACCATTTCACTACATATATCAAAATTTCATGGCATACATCTTAAGTGTTTTAAATGAAAAGACACAGTATGTTAAAATGAACAAAATTAAGTCACATTTCATCAAATACCAAGGAAATCACAGATAGCCAATAAGCCTATTAAAAGATATCGCACATCATATGTAATCAGATTCAAATCAAAACAATTATTCTACAATAAAAATGAAAACAAACAATTCTATCATAACCACATTTCGTTAGGAAATAAAATCTTATTGAAAATACATTGTTGAAATTTCTTGGAGCGGAAGATGAACACGAAATTCTAAGTCAATGGATCACGACAAGAGTTATGCGAAATTTAGTCTGCTATAACAAAATCCCAAAAAATTGAGTAATTTCTAAATTATAGTAATCTATTCTTCACATTCCTGGAGACTGCAATTTCAAGATCAGAAAACAATCATGCTCAGTGGTTGTTAAGTTTCTGACCTTATGATTTAATCACCTACCAAAGATACCACCTCTTAATACTATCACCTTGGTGATTAAGTTTCAACATACGAATTTGAAGAGACGCATTTAGACCATCTCAAGGTGTAACTCACATTACTCCGAGAGACTGTACCTCAGACAGTTTCTGAAAAATATCCAACTGTATCAGAGACTTGGATTTCATTTCCTTCAGCTATTATAATCACCTGTATCTTCCTAGAAACTATTGAAAAAAGTCAGATCAATATCAATTATATTTGGAAATTTCTAATTTTGTCTTGTTTTTGCTATTGTCCTCAATTTTGTTTCATTTTTCTCATTCTGAAATATTCCACAATTATGATTCAAAAATGAAACATGCTTACTCTTTTAAACCCTCTTATGATTGACTAAAATATGTTTCTAAGAATATGATACATGTTCATTATTATATATTACAATGTGTTTACACATACTACTTTTGATCCGCTTTTCTTGATAATTTGCTTATGTGTTTTCAATGGTTAAACAAGTAATGTTATTTGATTCTATCTGAGGTATGCGCATCTTTGAATTTTGCATGACAATCGATGGGCCTTTCCTAGCACAGGATTACCATGACTTGCTGCAAATTTTCATATTTTGATAATATGACAAACAAGATATTTTTGTAGAATCAATTTATATCTCTAATTTCCATTAGAATTTATGACCACCAATATAGCTTCATGTGAGAGTAAAACCAACCTCACTTAATATGTACCAGGGTCATGCTTGTAAAGATGCTGTCACAATTTGCTTTCTTTCAAGGATAAAACTTTGGACATTTATCGAATATAGCAAGTGTTCCATTGTTGACTAAATTTAAATGTCACATGATGAACATTCTTGTGATAAATATGTTAAGAGAGACAAAGGTTTGTTTATTTATTTATTTAATATTTTGGTGCTGGGGATCGAACTCGGGCCTTGTGCTTGTGAAGCGAGCACTCTAATCACTGAGCTAAATCCCCAGCCCTTGTTTATTTATTTTTAGCGGCAGGAACATTTATTTGAAAAAGTAAAAGTGAAGCCTGAGGGAGAAACTGGCTCTGCAGAGCGAGCTCGCTGAGTAAAGGAGGAAAAGCAAGATAAAAGAGAAAGCAGGGGTGGGATATTGTAAAGCCACAATAGCCAAGACCTAGGTTTAATACTTTCAAAATTCCGTAGAGTGTAGTTAGCCTGATATAAACTTATAAACTAGTCAGGTTATAATATATAACTACAAAATTGTTCAAGATGGGACCATTAAACAATATGAATTACAATATAACAGCCCTGTTTAGAGTTATTGATCTTACATTTTGAGGAAGAGAATTATCATCTTGTGTCTCTCTTTTTTTTTTTTTTTTTTTGCTGCTGGGGATTGAACTCAGGGCCTTGTGCTTGCTAGGCAAGCACTCTACCACTTGAGCTATATCCCCAGCCCCTCATAGGGCATCTTGAATCTACACTTCATAAGAAGATCTAAATTGCCATCGTAGGAACCGTGAGATGCCAACCTGGATGTTAAAATTGAACATTATTCACTGCAGTGAGGGAGTGCAAATTAATGAGACATTTGCAGAGTGCTCAGTGCTCTGGAGGACAGTAAAGCCGGGTTCTCAGTCTGTGGAAAATGGAAGCCGTCTCCTTGTGGGACTTCTGTTGCTGAAACTAATTTCATTGGTCACAGAAAGAAACATGCTTCATCATGCATAGGAAACAGCATTGCTCCCTCTGTTCTGCTTCATGGATCTTTCCTTCCTACTTACTTATTCTTAAAGGACAGGGAATATGTACTGGCCACTGTGGAAGTAAATGTAACGGCTAATTGGTGAGTAGGAAACACAATAGTTTAAAAAGATGAAACAGAAAAGTTCTTCTTAACAGTGTCAATATTTAGATGTTGAGTTTTAGGCTATTTTCTGTACTTTTTATTGCTCAAAAGGAATTTGGAACAGTGAGTGTGAGGCATTAATGTCTTCTACCAAGTAAGCGTACTTACTGTGGTGCATGGAAGAACATTTGATATCAGTGACTAACAACCACAGAACCACTTAAGTCTCTCATCTGTTGTCTTATTCACCACGCACATGACGGAGGCTTCATCAGTGAGCAGAACTGCTTCTCTTACAAACAATAGTAGGAAATACCTATGTGCAAATTTGGAAAAAAAATCACTTCTCTCTCTAAATTTTCTTTTCTATAAAATAAAGAGTTTAGGAAAAACCATCACCTTGCTAGACTTCAGCCAATATTAACCATTGTTCTAAACTATTCCCCCCTCCCCTGCAAACTTTCTATTTTTTCATTTGAGCTAAAAGAACACCCAGGGCAGGAGTCACCAAGAAGCATGCTTCATGGAGGTAGCATTGAAATCAATCTGAATCTCTTATTTACGTAAGAAAGTGATCTTAAATTGCTTCCCCCCTTCTTAGCAATATTCTTTCATAATGTATTCTGAAGAGGTATACTGTTTTCTGGACTTGAATCAGAGGGAACAAACTTCAAAATATATGAGAGACATAAATTATTTTCCTCTGTGTATGTGCATGAGTATGTATTTTTATCTTGGCATTTAAAGAAAAATTGGTCAATACTGTAGTGTTTAAAATCTTGAGTGTTTTTACTTTTAAATATTTTTAAAATTTTTATTAGTATTGTATTTACAGTACCTAATGATTTCATTAATCATAGGAAATTAGTACATGTACATGAAATTTTTTTTTTTTTTTTTTGGTGGTGCCGGGGATCGAACTCAGGCCCTTGTGCTTGCAAGGCAAGCACTCTAATCACTGAGCTAAATCCCCAGCCCCTACATGACATATTTTTTTTTTTTTTTTTTTTTTTTTACATGACATATTTTAATTATACTTTCTCTTCTCTTGCTCTCCCTCTTTTTCTTTTACAGTTTTGCTTCTTTTCCATAATTCTTCACGTGCCAATTGCATAGATTCTTCCTCTCTTGGTGGCATTTTATTACACTACAGTGACGTAACATTAATAGTGGTTGCTTAAAGTGTTCAAGTTCAAGGTGAATATATCATCCAAGTTAAAAATGAATAGATCTCTTGCTTATCTGCGATGCTAAAATCACTGCTAGATAAATAATGCAATCTTTTCATCCTTGTGCAGAATCAGATCAATAAAAATTTCAAGAACTGTCCAGATGAAGTAAATCCTGAGCTTTGCTTTTTTTTTTTTTTAAATAATGATTCTGCTTTATCATTAAGTGGTCTGGACTTGGCATTCTTTCAGCTACTTGAAGTTGTGCTGTTGGTAAAATTCAGATCAGACCATGAGTACTAAAGCTAAATAATGAGATAGCGCTGAGACCATAAATAATATCTGAAGTGTAAAGTATAAAAAAAGAAAAAAGGTGAAAGAAAAGAAAAAGAAACAGCATAGCGTCCTAGAATTTGAGTTGAACAGAAAAATGGGCTATGTTGATTTCAGTACTTCTTGTGTGTGCAGATAGAGTAGGTAGCCTCTTGTAATAACAGATGTAATTAAGAGATAAGGCAAAGATAGCCCATTCACATGACACTTTAAATCTTATCCACAGGGAGAAACTCCTCATTCTTTTGTTCTGTGATTAATATTTTAATTATAAAATATGTTACTTCATTTCTCTTCACAAATTCAAATATACAAAGATACTCAGAACATGTTTAAACAGTCATTCAGGCCTTAAAATGAGTGTGTTGAATGAGGATCATGTTCACTTCTATGCCTAGATAAGACTGGTTTTTATAAAATAGAAATTTTAATTGGAATGTGCAAAGAATTGTTTTTAAGTGGCATTAAATAATGTTTTCTGACTGCACACTCACCAGTTGTTTTTGGTAAGTACATTATTTCTCCTACTATTGAGTTATCCAAGATTTCAACCATATTGTAGATAGAATACAGATCAAGTAATTAACTACAAGTGCCTGTGTTAACTACTAAATTTCTGAATAAAAATCATTCGTGTCTTTCCTTATGGATCGTGTAGTAAGAATATGTTTTATGTCATACTTTCAATGTCAAGAAGACTTCTGTTACAAGAAACAAGCTTTCTTGTTCGTAACTCCATCAGTTAGCGTGGGATTCAGGAATGTAAGCTGGTTTTCACATCTCTTTAAATATTGCAGCATTGCCTGGACGCAAAAACACAGCACGGAGGCGCCTGCTAACTGTGGGACTTTCCAATCAGGTGAGAGAGAGGGCCCGCGCTGGGGACAAAGGACTGCAACCTGGGCCCACGCGCCGGCAAAGTCTGAACCCGTCAACATACATAAAATCTATGCCTCTTCTCTGGTGACACTATCTTGTGCTGTTCTCCCACCTACACTCTTTTTTTTTTTTTTTGGCTGTTTGTATATTTGTGTTTTCCTCCTCTTTCTTCTCCCATTGTCCCTCTTTTAGCTTTTTTCTTTTTAACCTTCCCCTCTCTGAAGTCACCATTACCAAGTAGAGCCAACCATGACCTTGTGTTTGAAAATAACCATGGAGGACTAAAGGTTATAAGAACCAAGAAACACATATACCCAGAAGAAACCGCAGAAACAGGCATTCCCAAGGAGAATGCTATTACCTAACTTTTTGTAACCTCATACAAAGAAAATATCAAACCAACTCGGAGAACAAACTAAAAGGTTTAAAATACAGATGTATACAAAGAAAATGACCAGACATAGAACCAAAACGCAACCCCAGACCCCCAGCCCAACCAGAATAAATATAGAGGACAATAACATCGAGGAAGTCAGAAGACACCCAAACCAACTCTCAGAGATGATAGCAATAGAAGTTCAAAAACAGATAGGCGCAGCAATAGAGAACATCAGGCTAGAGGTAATAGACCAGGTCAGGAAAGAGATGACCAACATAATGAAAGATTTGCTTAGTGAGTTCAGGGTAGACA
>PVJO010015913.1:32862-43673 GCA_004026905.1 Hystrix cristata | reverse complement strand
TTCAAACTCATAGCAATCCTCCCTGCAGCCTCCTGAGTGCTGGGATTACAGGCATGCGCCACCACACCTGGCTGTATTTGGTTCTTAATGATCCCTGCCCTAGTCTCATTGATGTTGGAAAGGGGTGCCCAGTAGTGACCTGTTACACATTTGTTGGTGAACAGATAGGGGGTGACTTTTGTATTTACTGTAGACTTCCAGACAGCCTGCTGAAAAGAAAAACAAGAGTTTGGAATTTGTCTTAGTTACTTTCTTGTTGCTGGAACAAAATACCTGACACCCACAATTTAAAAGAGAGATTTATTTTAGATCACACTTTGTAGAGGTTCCAGTCCATAATCAGCTGGCTCCAAGGCAGAGTGGCCTGGCAGAGGGGCATTACAGAGGGGAAACAGTCCATGGCAGGGTAGACAGGAGGCAGAAAGCAGTGAGCCTTCCTTTCTCTTTTTATATATAGGCTACAAACACATTGGTTAGTGCCCGACACTCCCAGGGTGGGATTTCCCATCATCCACAGCCCAGAACTATGCTAAACCAATCAGCAGACTAATCCAGCTATCACACCCTTATCTAGTACCACACACCCTTAGTCCAGCATTACACGCCCACAATCCATTCACCTCCCAAAAGCCCCACCTGTGAGTACATAAGGTTTTAGGGGGACATCTAGAACAACTCGTAACAGACCTGAACCGAAATTGTTGATCAGATCTGATTATTACCCTTGATTTTTCCCACAGAAGAGGAGAAAGAAATGTTTTATCAAATTAAAAGCCTCTCTGCATTGGAGAAGATCATTGACAGCCTTCGAAGAGTGCTAAGTAAGGGCTGCAGCCCGGGCCCCAGGGTGGCAGGCGGGTGTGGGAGAGCTCGGGCCTGAGCGCTCTCCCAGGATGGGGGCTGGAAGGGCAGGGCTCCACCCCAGTGCGGCGGCTCAAGCTGCACAGGGTCTCCTGCTCAGCAGGGATGTCCATGAAGGGACACCTGGCTTCATGGATCCAGGGGTCACGGCATGTCACCTCAAGGCGCTTCCTTCCCAATCACACGGAGTGGGGAAGGTTACCCTTTCCTAGGAAGATCCGGGACCTAAGAGGCTGTGGTCACCCCCCACAGGCTCAGCCACGTGGGGCTACTGTCTGCACCCCAGACCTCCCACCGGGCTTATTATCCTCTGCGCCCCATCCCTCATGTGGTCCCTTCCCAGACGGCTCTGCGTGTCCCCACTGAGAAGCTACCCACGTTGCCGCCGTGGCTCCTGCTGGCCCTCCCTCTCGGACTCTCTAGATGTCCTTGGCCCTGGTCTAAGCCAGTCCCTGTCTCCAGGGTGGCCGCTCATGGGTACATGGCGGCTCCTGGTTCAGGCTCAGGCCCTAGCCTCCCTCGCTCTGCCCCACACACTTGACCCAGCATTCTTGGTTTGGGATATAACGTGGCAGATGGGCTCCCGCCAAGCCACCTGTCACTGGTGCATAGCCCCAAGTTGGGACAGAAGATTTAAAGCTGAGCATATCATTCAATGCCACCGGCCTTGGCTCAGGGACAGGGGGACTAGAAGACACCAGTGTGTCCCACGGTCCCCGCTGTGCCCACACTTGGTCCTGACCCTGCTGTCCACACACATGGCCAGCCTGCTATCTTGTCCTTGGCTGGGAAACAGCCCCCAGCACGTCGCTAGAGACCTCCCTGGCTGTCATAACGAATGGCGGGAGCGGCGGTGACATGATCCCATGCAGGACACCCACGACCAGCAAGGCAGGAGGGGCAGCTGGCGGTCGCTGCTCTAGTGCTGGCCACCCGCAGTGCTGGCTGCCTAAGAGGGGACTTCAGAAGGCGCCATCCAATCCCAGTCCCCGGGACTGCTGCCCAAGGATAGCTGCTGTCCTGTACCCCAGACTCGCAGGCACAGTCGCACAAGGCTCCAAGACAGCCGCGCCTGCAGCTCAGGCGCGATGACAGACGCACTGTGCGCAGTGCTCGGACAGTGAAACCTAAGTCCTTGCCCTGGAGGCCAACACCCCGGCGACGGGCTCCGCAGCCGGGTCCCAGCGTCCCGCCTGCCCCGTCCTCACTGCCATGCCCCAGGGCCACGGCACTGACGCGCCTTAGGCAGGGCCGAAGGAAAAGGTGCTCGGGACACCAGGTGCGGGCCCTGGAGGGGAGCACCACGCGGTGAAGAAGGCCTGAGACATTCTTGGGGCCGGAGAGCTAGGGAAGTTTTGAACCCACCGCAAGCTGAACTCACAGAGCAGAGGTACAGGCTAACGCCAGGAAATTTTTTTTTCAGTTTCTTACAAGGGAAAAGGCATTGTAACCTTGGGCAACTTTGTTTCCCAAAGTCATAGCTTTCTTAAAAGCAGAATTTTAAGTCTGGTATGGTGGCACATGCCTGTAATTCCAGCCCTTGGCAGGCTGAGGCAGGAAGATCGCTGCGATTTCAAGGCCAGCCTGGGGTACATAGTGAGGAACAAAACAAGAGTACAATTTCAGATCAGGATCCCCATGTCCCTTTTCTACCTATCTTATTCCATCTTACCTCAGTCTTACCTGGGTTCAAACCTCAAGTCACTTGACCTTGGGAGACCTTGGCGAGCAACCACACGCCCTGAGCCTCGGCTTGCTGCTGCTCAGAGCAGGGCAGTCAGGGCTGTACCTCAGATGTCAGGGGACAGAAGGGGATGATGCTTGCAGGGTGCATGAACTCAGCCAGCCTGATTTGAAGGGGCAGGCGCCCAGGGGACGCAGACTAGAGGAGGGCAATGGTGTGGGGCTCAGACACCTGAGGCCCACGCAGCGCCACAGCCCACCCACGCAGCGCCACAGCCCACAGGCTGTCACCACAGTGGGCACCTTCTGGTGTGGACAGCGTCCAGGAGTCCCCAAAGCCCAGCTGAGGAGCCTGACTCCCCCCCCCACCTGTAGAATAGGCTGCAGTTTGCAGGCTCCCGTCCTGGAAAAGGGATTTTCAGGACAAGCCAGTAAGAGACATAGAGGGATTTATCAGAGGGAAATTTAAAAAGTATGCACTCAAAGAGTTTGGGCCGGTGGGGGGAGTGGCGCTGCCGTTTGGAGCTGGGACTATTTGTGTGTTTTGAGTAGTGGAAGTCTCTGAAATTAGTCAGTCTGTGGCCTTGGCCTTGGTAAGATGAGTGGGGGAAGATGGCTCCCATGCAGGAAGGCGACAGGGAGCCCAGGTCACAGGTGAGAGGGGACGCTTAGCAAGTATGAAGGGAAAAGCCAGAATCACTGGTGGCGAAAGGGAAGAGCTGACTGTGTTCTGCGAGAAGCAAGAAAGAAAAAAATTTTTTAAAACTGGGTTTGGGCCAGGCATGGTGGTACACACCTGTAATCCCAGCACTTGGGAGGCTGAGGCAGGAGGATTGCTGAAAGTTTAAGGCCAGCCTGTGCTACATAGTGAGTTCAAGGCCAGTCTGAACTACACAGTGAGACCCTGTCTCAAAATATATATATATGATTTTCATTATCTCCTTTCTATTTTCTTTACTTTCTTGTTTGTTTGTTTGAGACAGGGTCTCACTATGTAACCCAGGCTGGCCTTGAACTTGCAGTGATCCTCCTGCCTCAGCCTCCCGAGTGGTGGGATTGCAGGTGTGTGTGCCATGCCCAGCCAACCTGTCTTTGTTTCTTCTACCCTACTTCACACCTATGGCAGAGCCATGGGGCTTGGAGCATGGGCCATCCATCCACAGAACCCTCACCGCCCATCAAGAAACCCTCCTCTTTCCAAACAGGGAAGAATCTCCAGAAACACAGGCTTCACAAGAGCTCGCTGAGGGCCAGGTACCTGCACCGGGGCAGCGGGAACCCGCCCTGAGCGCCCAGGGGCCGGCGGAGGGCGTCCCCGGGCACCATGCACAGTGGGATCGGCGCCAGCTGGCAGGGCAGCAAATAAAATCACTGTACTTAAGGGTGACGTTGTGGCAATGTGGGGTTTTTCTGAAAACACACAGTGAGGAGAGTAAAACCTAATCTAGGGCTGGGGAGCGGCTCCAGGGTCGAGCACGCGCCAGGACGAGAAAGGCCGGGGTCTCTGAGGCCGACTCTCCATACCAGGCCTTGGGCTCAGTGGTAAGGGAGACTGAAACCCTGGACAAGAAGTATGAGGCGTGGGCGAGGAACTCTGGCTGGAGGCACAGACGCTGGGCCGGTTGCGGACCCAACAAAGTGCCGCTCATCTAGGCCTGCTCGGAGGTGCCAAGCTGGGTGTTTCCCACTCGGTCATGAGCATGGAATTGTTTGGAAATCTCTTACTTGTGTTTTAAGGGATTCCTGCCCGTGTAGGACACAAGTCAGCAGCCAGTGGGCCCCTGGAGGCATCATGGTGCCACCCTGGTGTTACAGGGCATCCAGCAATAGAGCCCAGACAGGGACACTGCCAGCTAGAATGAGCCTATCTGCCATCGCAGAGAAACATAAGTTTCATTTTACTTAGGCCACAGAGGATACATCAGCAGGCCACAAGCCTGCCGTTTCTCCGACCCTCCCTCTCAAAAGCCCACCAAGAACCGCTATAAAAAAGCCTCTTAGCCATAAAAAACATGTCTCTTCTCCTAGCACAGGGAGGTCCCGCTCAGGGTTAGCAATGAACCTGCTTGGACTGCTGAGATCGCATCTCTCTCCTGCTCACCCGGCCCACGGGGCACCTCTTTTCACACCACACACCCGGGCTCAGGATAGAAGGATGGGAAGACAGGGTGAGCTGCAGATGTTATTGCCAAGGGAGGATAAGGGAAGAGTCACGTTGACTTTCGGGGGTCACGGGTTAGGACCCCAACACACTGGCCCTACACCCTGCAGGGGGCAGCACGGTGGGCACAGAGGAGGCAGCAGTGTGCAGGGAGGCGAGCACGGACTCCGGCAGGACTAACCTATCCCTGGAGGCCGGAAGCAGGTGGATCCAGGCAGCCTCCGCACACGTCCACTGCCCTCCAGGCACTGCATCAGGATCCTCCACACACTTCCTGCTGCTGTCCGACTTTTTCTCCTTCAGCTGTGCTTTGTATATACACTGAATGCAAATCCTTTGTTTGGTAAGCAATTGCAGATGATTCCCCGGGGGCTTGTCTTATGGTCTGCTGTACCTTTTGTCAAAATGAAGTGTTTGGCTGAGTGTAGTGGGACACCCCTGTAATCCCAGCACTCAGGAGGCTGAGGCAGGAGGATGGCTGAGCTCGAGGACAGCCTGGGCTGCATAGTGAGTTCGAGAACAGCCTGAGTTCAAAGATAGCAAGATCCTGTTTCAAATTAAAAAATAAAAAAAATAAGTTTCTCATTCTAATCAGCATTGCCCTCTTTTTCTTTAATGGTTGTGCTGTATGTTTTAGGCAATTCAAATGTCACAACCATGTTCTGCTACTTCTCAATCTGCCTCAAAATTGCTTCCACACTGGAGTCTAATCCTGGGGAGCAGAATCTTGAGGAGGGTCGAGGAGGACCCCATTCCCACCTCTTTTCCCGCTCACCGCCCATGGACACCGGCCCCCAGCTTCCTCCGTGGAGTGGCTGTCCTTGCTGGGGCCGTCGGCAAGGCTCTGGTCAAAGTGGCAGAGTTCTCTGCTCGGTCAGCCGCCCTGGACTGACGGCAGCGCCCAGGGGAGGTATCCTCCCAGGCCGGAGGACTCCAGTGGGCACCAGGGACGCATCGCTGACCCAGGCACCGGGTTCTGACAACAAAACCCACGGAGGCCATCAACATTATAATATAGCCTTTGGGAAAAACAAAACTGAGAGCAACACCTAAAAAGACTTGGTAAGTCGCTAAAGAGTCGACCTTTTGTGTGACAGGTGGGATATCATGTCCTTGGGGTATAAAGATCTTTTCACACCTGCAGTCTCCTCTGACCTTGCCAAGGACTCTTTCACTTGCATAGGATAATTTCGTTTTGTTTGTTGAGACAGGGTCTTACTATGCAGCCCAGGCTGGCCTTGAACGCACTATGGAGCCTAGTCTGGCTCTGGACTCGCAGTGAGTGCTAGGATGGCAGGTGTGTGCCGCCATGCCCGGCTGGACAGGATAATTATGTCTTCCTTATAGGCCCAAGAGGCCATGAAAGTTCCCTCCAACAAAGCAGATCTGTATAGTGTCCTCCAGATGTGTCAGCCAGCCTGGCCTCCGACACACAGGAGGACAGAAGGCCAAAGAATGAGAGTCAAACTGATACCAGACCGGAGGTGGGGGGTTGTGTTTTCAATTTCCAGGTTGTTATTCACCACAAAGAATTGGATAGGTGAATTGAGGGCTGTGAGAAAATTTATTTAAGTAACAAAAGAAAAAGAAATTGGCTCCCCATGTAAATGAAATATTCGTTGCTGTTGGGAAGTTAGAGAGCCAAAAGGGAGGGAAGTTAGGTAGTTCGGGGCAAGAGAGCAAGAGAGTGAGCTCCTGGTATCCTTTCTATTCGTCCCATCTCAGTTCTGGTGAGTTTTCCCAATTCTGTGAGGTGTTTGGATTTCGCGATCCAGGATGACCTCAGGTCTAGGCCACTCCCCCAGGTCATGCCCATCTTCCCAGCCAGCTCAAGCCATGCCCTGTCCAGCCTCTGTGGGGGTTCCTTTGTCCTCCGGCCCCCAGCTGGCTGCTCCCCTAGTGCCCAGCTGTCACTCACCTAGACTGCTCTCAAGTGTGGAAGAAGCAGGCAGGGTGGTGGAAGCTCCTAGACGGCACTGGAGCATTTGTCTTCCTGGCAGAGTCTGTACTGCGACACAAGCGTTCACTCACTCCATGTCCCTCAGGTGACAACGGGCAAGAGTCCTGGCAGCCTAAACCAATTCCTGTGACAGCAGACCCTGTCTCAGTCACGGAGAGTCCTAGCGTCACATGCGATTGCTTCTGGAATGTTCTGAGGAAACGAATGCAACAGTGGCACTTTCAGGAAGTGTGCGGAAGATGCGAATCCCTCCAACGGCCCGGGTGCCAGCCAGAGAACCTCCTCTGAGCACCAGGGAGGCCACCCCTCCCAGTGGATCCGCAGGGCACATTTTAATAGCAGCAGTAACTTGCTAGGGACTCTTCTCCATGGCAATGACAGGGAAATGAGAATCCTGGAAAACATTTTAGACAACGGTGTCCTGTCCCCAGGGCCCTGCCCACTGTCTCCGGGTGGCAGGCACCTGCTGGCTCCCCCACGGCCTCTGTCCTCTTCAGAGCTGCTGTGGCTTGGATGAGGGTCTGTGATATTTTCACAATTAAGAACATCAAGGTTTTACCTTATTTCATCTGGGGATGACAAGAAACTAACATGCTGTGCACCTTGTTGCCTGAAGGGAAAGGAAGCTCCTGTTGTCACAAGGAGAGTGCCTGAGGGACAAGGGACCCCCTGAGCCCCCCAGCCCGGGGCCACCAACGCCAGGCCAGGAGCGTCTGCAGACAACAGCAGCACATCGTCTGGCGGTTCTGAGTGGGAGGCAGCTACCAGCTGGAACACTGGTTTTGAGAACACCCACGAGATGCACTGCCACCAGCCCACACGTGGGTCGGGGGTATATCTTGCCTACATCCGTGTGTGTAGCCCACATAACCCTAAGAAATCAGAAAGTCATCTTAACTGAGTAAAGATGTGAGTTTTTGTGTCTTGCTTTTTTGAGGCAGGGCCTCACTATGTAGCCCATGCTGGCCTTGAACTTTCAGCAATCTTCCTGCCTCAGCCTCCCAAGTGCTGGGATTACAGGCATGCACTACCACATCCAGCTTGGCAAGATGTATTCTAAGTATCTTATCCTATTCTAGTTTGCTGGGCCTTCCTTATTACTCTATGAAAAAAATAAAATCCAAGGTTTACCAAGCCAAACCTCACAGCAGCTAGAAAGAAGGTCTGGCTACATTCCAGGCTCCGCGGGAGGGACCAGGTTTGTCGTTGGGCATCACTCCCAGAGCGCTGGGTGGGTGCAGGGCAGACCCCTCCCTCTTGTCCTAGGGACTACCAAGCCTGCGTCCCTCTTTCTGACAATGGGCTACCTCAGTCCCTACAAGGGCATTAGTCATTATCAGAGCACAGATCTTTAATTAGATCGAAATCAACATGGCATAAACAAAGCACGACGGCTGAATTTGGGGTGAACATGCTTGAGTGTGCAGCCTGCCCCACCCTCGGGGCCCACAAGGTCCTGCTGGGCCCTGGAGCCAGGCTGGCTGTCTGTCCCCGTTTCTATCCCCTGGCCGCTGGTCCCTGGGTTGAGGGATCTGCCGGCGCATCTCAGGGTACCGCTTGCGAGGGCGAGGCGCCAGGTTGACAGTGACCCCACCACAGGGCCACTCGGCTGCGCTCGCCTTCGCTGCTCCGGTGGTCACAGCCGAAGCTTTGTTAAGAACACGGGATCTCGCCAAAGGGAAAGCCGTGCACACCGGGGAAACTACAGGGGAGCGAAGAAAATGTGTCAGAAAAACGAATTCAGGGTCCACCCACAGTAACGATGTCCACCCCTCCATGGCAAGTCACGATTTGGGACGCTATCAATCGCAGCAGGAACCTGTCTCTGTTTAAATGACGTTTTTCTCGATAAAAAGCTTGTCGGGTACGGATTTGATTTAAAAACGCCAGCGAGGTTGAATGGGTAGGCGGACCCGCCCCGGAGCGCCGCCCCCAGGCCCCCCCTCCGACCTTCGCCGGAGACGCCAATCACAGATAGGCCCCGCCCCTGGCCCCCAGCTCGGCCTCCCAAGGAGGCAGCCTCCTTAACCACCGCCCCAGACGTCAATCATAGTCAGGCCCGCCCCTCTTCCCCGCCCCCAAGGCGGACCCTTCCGTAACCACTACCCCAAACGTCAATCACGGCCGGGCCCGCCCCCCCTCCCCGGCCCCCTTGCGGCTCCTTCCGCAACTACCGCCCCAGGCGTTGAACACGACCAGGCCCCGCCCCCAGCTCCGGCCTCCCACCGCGGCTCCTTCTGTAACCACCGCCCCAGGCGTCGATCACAGCCAGGCCCCGCCCCGGCCCCGGCCCCGCCCCCAGTGTGCGCTCGGCCCAGCCGCCGGTGGGACGCGGCGACGGTGCGGCGCTCGCTCCTTTGTGCTCAGCTGCGGCCTCGCGAGCCCTCACCGTCGCGTCCTCTAGCCCGTCCGCCCGCGCTCTCCACGACGGGCCATGGCGGCGGCGGGGGCAGGCGCGGGCGTGGAGGCGGGCTTCTCCAGCGAGGAGCTGCTGTCGCTCCGCTTCCCGCTGCACCGCGCCTGCCGCGACGGAGACCTGGCCGCGCTCTGCTCGCTGCTGCAGCAGACGCCGCGCGCCCACCTGGCCGCCGAGGACTCGTTCTACGGCTGGACGCCCGTGCACTGGGCCGCGCACTTCGGCAAGGTGGGCGCGCGCTCTTTAAGGCGCCATTTTCCGTGGCTTTCCTGGGGGGCGCGCGGCGTGCCGGGAGCGGGTCGGCGGTACCCGGTCGGGGACCCCCGGAGGGCGCGGATGGTGCTGAGAGTGCGGGGTGGAAACGAGGTCGGCTGCGCCGGCGCCCCGAGGGACCAGGGCGACCGTGCGGCGACTCGCGGTCTGGGACCCCCCCGGGGGCGCAGGGCGTGCCGGGAGCGCGGGGCGGAAGCGGGCCTGGCGAGCCGGCGTCCAGGGCGCATGTGCGGCGTCCCGCATTCCCGGACCCTAGGGACGCGGGGCGTGCCGGGAGTATGGGGCGGAAGCGGGTCGCCGGCGCCCTGAAGCGCCCAGGGCGCATGTGCGGCGCGCGTCTGGCCGGGTCTTTCCTACTGGGCGGGCTCGCGGGATGGCGGGAGCGGTACCCGGCCTGCCGCCTCGCGCTTCTGGAGGCGTGCGCTGGGCCTCTGCTGTGCGGGGATGGCGACGGGGTAGAGTAGGACTCCCTTCATTCAGGAGTGTGGAGAAAGGGAGCCCCTTTGCGGTGGAGACGCGGTCCCCGCCTTCCGCGCGGGGCTGCGTGGGGGCTCCCCGAGAGGAGGCGGCTCTGTCCGCGCGTTTCGGAAGAAGGTCCCTCGGCCGGCGGCGTTCCCTGCTGCCCAGTCCCCCGCCTAGCCGGCTGCGAGGGCGTGAACCCCCCCGCGCTCTGCAGTCTTCGTGCTAGTCCTTGAGATGCGGCTGGGCGCCCCAGTTCCCTCTGAGTACCATAGTCCTGACCGCTTTCAAACACAGAATGGTAAATTTCACGTTATGATGTGTATTTCGCCACAGTTATAAAAGCAAACAATAACCTTTTTTTAAGTCTCTACTTCCTTGGAAGTAGTATGTTTGCTTTGGAGACCAGTGTTGTCCGCGAGCGGGAGACAGGTACTTACGTTGTCAGCCTACATAATCAGCAGCCTGCGTGGTCTGGATGCTGAAGGGGCCTTAGAAAGCTGCAGTCTGATGTCCAGCCATTCGCGTTCCCATCGGTGAGAAGCAGTGGGGCAGAAGCTAGGCCAGGACGGCCCTTATTTCCTCATGCGGGCTTCAGGCATGTGTTTCCGAGACTGCACAGGTCACTTAACTGTTTATAAGGCCTATTTGTTCCCGGAGGAGTAATAGTTATTAAAATCTCTATTTACACCCTGCTTTCACAAGATACCGTAGTTAATACTTTTTCAGAATTGCAGTCCCAGTTTCCTAAGTAAACCCAGAGGCAACAGTTATAGTAGGTCCTGGGGACTCTGGGTTAATATTAAAGATTAACCACCTTTGGCACCAAGGATTCCATCTTTGTCTCACTTTCACTAGGTTTTTGTTTTGGTTTTTTTTTTTTTTTTTTTTTTTTTTTTTTTTTTTTTTTTTTTTTTTTTTTTTTTTTTTTTTTTTTTTTTTTTTTTTTTTTTTTTTTTTTTTTTTTTTTTTTTTTTTTTTTTTTTTTTTTTTTTTTT